>JADDOH010001708.1:0-96323 GCA_016648135.1 Agrypnia vestita | reverse complement strand
AGGGCATGTTGCAAAGCAGTATGCTACAAGATGGACTCCCAGAGTTCTGAAGTGGAGACTATGGGAGAATAAAAGAGGCTTCGGAAGACCTCAAGAGAGATGGACCGACGAAATAACCTGTGGGGGGAAAGAAATGGCTACAATTAGCAAATAACAAGGAAGGATGGAAGGGTATGGAAGAGGCTTATATCCAGCAGTGGAGAGATGAAGGCTGAAAAAGAAGAATAAGAAGATCATTCTCTTTCTGCCGTATGTATATGCTACATGCATAGTCTACGAGTACGTGTTCAAAGGAAAAAAAACTACTTCATGAATAGATTTTTATTCGTGAGATATTTTAATGTATGGTCGATAAAAAATTACCACAATCATTTTTTTAAAGTAATTTGTTATAAATATGTAATTAGCAAGATAAAATATTACTAATTATTTTTAACATACACACGACATGCGTGTGAAATGTGAAGCCAAAGAAGTCCCAGCCCAAATATTGCGTACTATAATGTATTTCCATGTTATTCCGTGGATTAATACATTATTCATGATCTTCTTTGTAGCCGTGTTTATGTGGATACTCTTTCTTCGAAAACGTATGGTAAAATGAAATATAAATTAATCTATTTAATTCCATGTAGATGTTGTGAAATATACATAATGTATATTAACAATGTATATACCACTTACTAATCAACAAAAGAAGGAAATAAAGAGTGAACGGAGTGAGAAAATGTAACCCCTTGATTTTACTCTCGACTTGGGGCATACTACAGGGAAATTTGAACTCGAAAAGTCTCTCGATGTTGAAGGTTACCACTTGCCAATTTCTCCAGGTAAGCCGCCGTAATATCAACCGTCGGTTCCGGTATACTTACAAACTCGCGTAAAAAATGCACAAATTAATATATATCCGATTTGTCCTCCGTTCTGGGGTGAGCAAACAATGAATGTCTTCGTAGCGACTTTGATATATACAAAGAACTACGCGTTCATAGATACCTAGACAGCCCAAAACCAGAGACTACTAAGGATACTTTCGTCTTCGAGGAAGTACCATCTTCAACCTCAAAAAATTCCGTCTCATTTCAACTCCCTGCAATCTTCTCCATTCGTGAAGTTTAACTCACGCGATACCACCAACAGAGCGAGCACAGATGACCAGCGTATTTTCCAGCGACAGTGAATAAAATAAGTTATTACCGGGGCAAGAAGTTTTTCTACAAGCGAATTAAATAACAGTGCAATAATAAGTGTGTGAAATATTCTGGAGACATTTAGTAACTGCAATATTTAGAGCGGTACTTCAATTTAACACGTATTCAGCGAAATTCTTGGTAATAAATTAAACTCTTATTAAAAAGAAATAATTTATTTATTTGTTTTAATCTACTTATATTTATTAATTTCACCTGCATGTTTCGGAAGAACCTTTCTCAAAATATCAAAATGAATGATTTTTTTGTTTTTTGGTTTTCTAAATTATTTAAAAATATATTTTTAAGTATTATTGCTGAAGTTCTTGATTACACAAAATTATTGGAAATTTTTTAAGAACTGAAGTAAGTTAATTTATTATTAATAATATTTTGTTTACTTTTACGTGCTTTACTAATTTCTAAAGATTCTAAATTATTTAATTTCAGACCAAAATTATTTATGTGTAAAATAGGAAGTCCTAAATTTTTATCAAAACCGTGGTCATTTTCTAATAAATGATTTTCAAATTCAGAAAAACCATGATTATTGATTATCTTAAATGCTATTGAACTCTCACATTAAAATTTCGACCGGTTTTTCCAATATAAAACGCTGTACAATGTTTGCACGAAAGTTTATACATGAATTGTTAAATATTACATGAATTGTTAAATATGTTATCTTTCTCTTTTGAATTCACGAGGAGTTTTCCTTTATTATTATTTGTTTAAAATGCAGGTCTAATATTTTTCGGTAGAAATTTTGAAATTTCAAAAATGTAATTATATATAATATAAAATACTCTGACGATGGTAAGGTTTTTCCCAAACATGAAGATGTAATTAATGAATATAAGTAGATTAAAACAAATAATAAAAACGTTTTTTTTTAATGTCAATCTAAAAAGTTGTTCAACCAATTGAAAAAAAATGTTTAAATTGTCATTTGTCTCTCATAGCCACGTCCCGTTACAATATAAACTATCAGTAACTGTCACAAAATATTTTTAAACCGTATATTTATTTATTATTATTACTGTATTAATACAGCATTTAATACAGCAATAATACACCAGAACTACTAATCAAGTTATGATCTGATTATAATTTTTATGTCAAAAAAATCAATTATAATGTCACCTTTCAGCAGTCTCTCCTTACATTACTAAGAGTTTTTTTGGCTTTCGAGAACATAAAGGAATGCTTCCGAATAGAAAATAATGTTGTGGAAACAAGCCGTATGATATGCTGATATTTCCAGTGTCGACGCGCGACGTGTGACAGTGCGACGTTAAGGGATGACGTATTACGCAAGGGATGAAATTGAATTTACGAATCATTATTCATAGAATTTGTGAACCTACCCTGGTCCTTATTTTCCGTGTCGGGACGCGCTCCGGGCTGATGTGTGATCGGGGCGGCAAATTTAATAAAACGTTCTCATCCCTCGTCGTGCTAAGATCTCTGAATTTTATATGTATTGATTGAAATGTTTGTAGCATAATTCTTGGATACGAATGTTTATTAACTATGATGACAAAGTGAGGTTAAAGTATACATATATACAGCCTTCTTTCCTTCGTCATGTCAATATTGACATACGAGGTTTGAAAAAAAAAGTTTGAACCCAGGTTCCGGCATTTAATTTTTCAGTTTTATAATTTGATATTTGTGTATTTCTCTTAATTTCATTTATTGATTTCTTATTAAATATTACGGGACTCGCTTCCATAAATAAATGAAAAATATAAATAACACACTTATATATATATATATATATATATATATATATGTGTGTGCTAAAAATTATTGATTTTTATTCATTTGTTTAATAGTCGACTTTGGGAACGGGTAATTACTTTACTATTGGTTTTTCTATTATTGTTGAATTTTTAGCACCAATTAGGATTTTAATTCACTTTTGTTCTGGCTCTTGCCCTGAACAGTCGGGTTTACTCGTCCAGTTTTGGGAAGGACTCAAAATAAGAGACCCTTGAGAATGAGTAGTGTTACCTGTTCGAAACGTCGGGAGTTTAAAAGTGCTTTTCAGGACTGTTTGACGCGGGTTCCCCCAGAAAGTAGTTCGCAATATAAAAAAAAAAATACAGTTCACAAGGATTAGTTCTTAAATCAGGTTCTCATATTTTTGTACCCGTATTACCTATTATCTAAAGAAATCATCATTGTATATATGTATATATATATATGTATATACTATATATATATATATATATATATATATATATATATGTTAGTTCTAACTACTTTGGGGTTAACCAGCGTCAAATTCTGGTCGTCAGGACCAGTCGTCTGCCGACGTTTCGAACAGATCTCACTGCTCATCTTCAGGGCGCCTTGTCGATGAGCTGCTTCTCCAAAAAGCGTACAACCGTTTGGGTCCGGAGCTCACCGTCAAGTGAAAGTTTGAGAAATCTGCGTCAGGTGTTTGTGGAGGAGTGGGTTTCTCCAGCGACGCTGCTAATAAGTTTTGCTCGACTTCTAGTGATCCGTATATTTACTTTACTATCGTCATTATACAATGTTGAAAAGGTTGGATTTTCTAATTGCTTCGGTGTTTCCATCGTGATATGCGGTTTATTATTAATATTATTTGTATTAGGAATTTGATTATTATTATTAAGAATGTTACTCCATGCGGTCGGAAGTCGAATGCTATCGTCTCTGTTGTTCATTCTATTACTATTTCTTTTATTTATTTCAATTGCCTCTCTGTAGATTCTAAATGTTTCATTATTGAGGCTGGCAACTTCTTTTGAATTGTCGAAATCTATTTTATGATTCTCCATTAGAGAATGGTGGACAAGGGAAGAAGTTAGTTTCCGATTTTTTCGGAAATCGGAATCGGAAAATCGGAAATCAGAAAATCGGAAAATCGGAAACTAACTTCTTCACTTGTCCACCATTCTCTAATGGAGAATCATAAAATAGATTTCGACAATGACTCTGGACCTACGAGACGTCGCGGCTTGACGTTGCAGAGTCATGAAGCCCAGAGATACGTATACTTTAAAGACATAACTGTTCAGGCATCGGAAGAAATCACATTGCATCATGCCGATGTGACATTTTCATTCAGTGTTCGTGCTAGATTAAGTTCTTTGTATGTCAAGATTAATATCGGTAATGATCTCCGCTGTATTATTCCATGTGCGAGGCGTGACACCGCATTGAGCAGAGCTCAAATTAGAGGTTAATTTAGTGATATTTGAAGGCGACCGCGTCCGCATGGAATGGTTCAGGGAAGATCTTCATTCTAGTCTAAGTAAATTTAAATCGAGGTGATAGATGCGCTGCCAGCATGTTTGTGTTGTTATCCACTGTGATAGATATCAGCAGTTAGATTGTTAAATAAACCCATGTCAATTTCTATAACACTTGTTTTTCTCCATGCAGTGTTCCATGTTTCATTATTATGTTGCATTTTTAGCATCTATTATTGGTGAGTGTGACATGTTTCGTCTCGGAGACCCTGCCTGCTGCAAGACCCTGAGAATAGATTTAACGAGTAGGGTTTGTACCATTCATCTCTGACTGGACTAGCTGGTGACGACGAGGGGGTCAGATCATGAGGATCTGAACCTCACGTCTTAATATATGTGATCATGGTTGCTTGAACATTTCCTGCAAAGTTATTTATGTTTTACAAATAACCTGTAAATAGATATAGTCGCTTGCAGGGCTTAGCAGACATCAATGTCCACGTTAGCGGTTAACATCAACCGTGAAGCAGCCGTCATAGCTGATAACAATAGTCTAGCAGCAAGCATATACTGCGCAGCGGTCACCATCGGCCGCGAGTCGCCCAACATAGCCTCCTGTTGGGCCTAGCAGCAAGCAATTCGTGAAAGCTGATTGTAGAAACCAATGGCCGCGCAGTCATCACTACCAGTCACGCAGCGGCAAGAAAATAGTTATGGACGCTTAGTGGCTACTGTTGGTCGCAAAACTGCCACTTAAGTCACCCGTAGGACCTAGTAGAGCGTAATGGGCGACAGCCAATTGCAGACACCAATGACTGCACAGCGACCTCTATAGCCGCCCGCAGGCCCTGGCTGTAAGCAATTGGCGAAGCTGATCTGGCCAGGCATCTGAAGCGCCGAATATTACTGTTATTGATACCATCCGAAAAATATATTGCTAAGCATACAACAGACTTGTGTATCTTGCCAGGGACGACATATGCCCTTGAAACTGGGTCCCTCACTGTCAATAACTTACAAAAGCTAAAATGCGTTCAGCGAACAATGGAAAGACAAATAATAGGCGTCAGTCTCTGTTACAAGACAAAATTAGAAATGAGGAGATTAGACGCCAAAAAAAGATTACTGACATCGCAGAAAGAATAACAAAGCTCAATTGGCGGTGGGCGGGACACGTAGCGCGACAGGACAGTGGCAGATGATCACCAAAAATCCTAAAATGGAGACCCTGGACCAATAAAAAAAGAGTATGGAGACCCCAAAAAGGTGGACAGTTGACATTGTCCAGCTTGGGGGTCAAAGATGGCAACAAATATCCCAAGATAGAAAACATTGGAATGTTTCAGAAGAGGCCTATCTCCAGGTCCCGCAGTGGAACAGTTGTGGCTGATAGAAGAAGATAAACAACATTTGAAAAATCTCACAGAATATGTTTTGATGGTACTAATTTTTTCATGCATTCATGAATCTCAAAGAAGTCACATGTTGAGTTTCACAAACGACGGAGCATTTGGGTCTCTGTCCAATCTACGTTTGCCCAGAAGGCGTCTCCGAGGTCCACAAAGCCAGCCCGGAGGCGTCAAACTGAACGCAAAGCCTGACTGTAAAGCGCTCTTTGGTAAAGTTGATAAACGGAACAAGTTTTGCCATAACAGAATGGAACAATTAATAAAGTAAACATTCTGTGTCGTGAACGCTGTGAATTTAGTACAAACTGCAAAATTTCGAAAATCTAAAAACCACCCACCACTAAAATATATAGACATGAAGTAATGAAAATTTATTTGTACACGGTCTGGTTCCATGCTCGGTATCAGTACGTTTGACTTGTTTTAAAAAATTATTACGACCTTGTAAATTTTGAAACAATTATGAAATGTTTCTTCAAAAAGAGCAATATAAATTTTAGTAACATTATTAATAAAAATGTACTTAGTTTACACCACTTATATATGCAAAATATCAATGTGTTTCAGGATCAATGATCCCTTTGTTAGGATATAATGTATATTATTAACACATTGAAAATTAAAAATCGAAGTATAGATAATTAAAACATAAAAAAATAAAATACGGAAAATGTATAATAATTAAATACTAACATGAAAACAAATTATAAAAGATAACTATTTGTAAAAAAAACTTGGTTATTTATAATATTCAATTTAATATTAACACTTTTCATTGTTTTTCTATACATTTGTCCGTGCTAGAAAAGCTGGTTTTTTAAGCTGTTTAGCTGTCATTTAAAAAATTTAGAATGTTATTTAAAGATAAAAAATAATAGTTTAATAAGTATTAAAAGATTCTGCTGACTCTAAAAGTGAATTTTTCATATGTGTTTTGTTAAATTTAGTAAGGACAGTATTGATTCGGAATTGAATCATATACTGTGTCCATATAAACATTATCTTTATCTTAATGAACGATTTACAGTTAACAAAATGTAGTAAACCTAGTAAAAACCACTAACAGATTTACGGTCTACCGGTTTCGAGACGTACCCGTCTCTTCGTCAGGACCAACACTAGGCTACTACATTCACAACACTATACACCCCAACCATAGTATTGTAAAACTATCACCACTATTGATCACATACGTGTTATTCTTCTCAGAGACAAGCATGCACTGAACAATTCAGGAATCTAACGAGAGAGAGTGAGAGGGGGCGGGGTCTAAAGTGGGTGTTACGACATCTTTTGTGAACGTTAAATTAAACAAAGGACTATATGGAAAATTAATTTGGTTATTAATGAGAGGTACTCTATTATTCACCGCCTCCCTAATGTAAAAAATTTCTAAATTATTCAATTTTAAACCTTAGTTATTATGTCTAACCACAAAGTTAATGCTTTAAATATTAATAATATTAATAATATGATTTACAGTTAGTCTCAAGTTTCCGAACTAAAAACTCACATATTCGTTAAGAAAAATCCAAAATACGAGTTAGAACTGAAAACCTCCCTCTTTGAAATTTATCTTACCTCATCGCATTACTATAAAAAAAAAAACTTTCCATATGCTCACCCCTGTGTGATTTTTAAAAAATAATTCAAAACACCGCTCATCCTTTGCGAAGTTTGAACGTAACCTTACATTAAGTTGCCTGGAAGAGCACTTTGGATCCGCCGAGTTGCAAAGTAGGTTCTACAACGAGGGGCTAAATTTGATCTTCAGTTTGTCACGTATTGGTACTAGGAAAGAAGTCTTCCCACCCCTAGCAGATCCTGATTTAAGATTGCCCCGACCTGTGACGTTCGCTGAGGGATGTTCTCGGTGCAAGCGACAATGTGAAATATATTGAGATTTTGCTTCATTACTTTCTGTTGGAATAGGTCTTTACCTACTTTTTACTTCCTTTCTTTTAACTCGTGGCGTCTGCTTGCATGCCGTCGAAAAAACTTTGGATCGATTTTTACCCCTTTTCCCGTTATCCAATCGAGCTGAAACTTTGCAAGTAGACTCGTGGCGACGATCAAGAAGATCTATCAAATTTTCGTTAAAAAATAATAATAATTATACTATAATTTTGGATTCTTCAAATTTTTAATAGTTTTTTCCAATTGGAATCATTACAAAAGTTTGGTTACTAGCAACGGTGGCCCGATAACATCACGGAATATTTTCTAAATTTGAATTACTCCGTCGGTATACATAATAGGTACTTCACAATGAATTTCGTAAATCTAAATTGACTAACAAATGTTTTTAGAAATTAATCTTCAAAGCATGAAGTGTCTTATCAAAGCTCAAAACGTCTGATATTTTAGAAATATATTAAATTACTGTAAGTTTAGTGTATGTTATATGTTTTAATTCGTCTTTAATTGTTGTTATATTTTACAAAGAAAGGGAGTATAATAAAAACTTGGTTTTTATGGGTCATTTTTTTAATGTTGTTAATTGGTACTCTAGCCGTTAGACCGTGAAAAATCACGGGACATAATAATTGCAGGATTTAGAATCTGAGAATCAAAAAAAAAAAAAAATAGAAGTGCAAATACTGAACATTGATAAAATTAAACAAATATTGGGCCATATTCTGAAATAAGCAATTTTTCTGTTTATGTACCATTGTGTAACATTGTATGCCGCCGTTTATGACGTTTTAAGTTTGAAAAGTTTGAAATTAATGAATTCAATCAATTAGAAAGCTTATTATTCATAATTGTAAATAACTTGACATTTATTTATGTTTTAGAGGTTTATGATTGATTGAATTCATTAATTTCAAACCTGTCAAACTTAAAACGTCAAAATTGATAGCATTCCAATGTTATACGACAACTGTCAAGATACATAAATGGAAATATTGCTTATTTCGGAACACGGCCGATTTTTATAATTCCATTAAATTAATTATATTAAATAAAACAGAATTCTACAAAAATTTAAGTTTATTTCTAAAAGTATATATACCTATAATTAAAGAAGAGCTGAATAATAAAGTATATAAAAAAAAATATTGATTGTATTATTGTATTATTTGTATAAATCTACTTATATACTCGATACTAATATACTTATATATAACACCCTGACGATGGAAAGATATTTCTGAAACATGTAGGTGTAATTAGTCAAATAATGTAGGTAGATTTATACAAATAATACAATCAATATTTTTAAAAATGTCAATCTTCAATGTTGCTGAATTAATTGAAAAAATAATAAAGTATATACCTACTTACTGCCTCAATATATATAGCTATGCAACCGATACAAGTGTGGGTATATAGATTTTGCGTCATTATTACTATCAGACGTTAAACACGACTATTTATCGTACAGTCCTGGTAAAATACGCGAAGTTATGATAATTTTTTGATAAAATAATTTAAATTATCCTTCTGATCACAATTCCTGTCTACAAAAAGACCCAGCCAAGTCTTTTTAATTGTTCAACCACGCTGTAATTTTTTTATTACTTACGAATTTTCTCCAGTGTTAATTAATACTATGCTTTATGTATTTATATAGCTCAGTGTCTGCTTGTTCTCTGTTCTCCGTGCGTAAAACGCGGGCACCCTTATCGCACTGGCCTGGACTCTAAATTTTATGAGTTCTTTTAGTTAATAAACCCCACACTAGAAGTGTCAATATTATCACGAGAGTCTTAAAAAAAGCAACTGCGCATTTCGAACGATCCACTTGACTCTAGAATCAACTGGAATGCGCTCGAAAAAAAAATACTAAAAATATGGAGAAAATATTCTTGGAGAACATTCGCGAAACCAACATTTTTGTATAAAAATAACGACGCGTGCGCACGAAAACAGAGTTGTTGTGACATTTCTGCGATACGTAGATGAAAGCAAACCTGCGGCGGCGATTCAGTGTGAATAAGCGACAGACATCTAGCGCGACAGAGTGCTTACGTGCGAAATTGAACGGAACGACTTAGCGATAGACAAAAAGTGCAGCAAATATTCTATTGACGTGAATTAGTGCGAACTTGTCTCAAATATTTAAGAAACAATTATAGTGACTTTGTGTACTAAATAAAAGCTTGAGTAGTTTAAAATGTTTCATGCCTCCACAGCCTTGATCCCGTGATACGTTAATAAGCACTCATTTATTATATAATAAAAGCCTCCTTTTGAAGGCCCTGTATCTATCTGGTCGCCAATCTTATCTGCTCGCCCACTAATTATCCCTCATCCCGGCTGCGCTGTAAACCAAAAACTACCCCCTGGGGGTTTCAAAGGCTGTTTATTCAAGGCCTTAAATATTTACATTAATAATCTACTTTCGTAATTGCTAGTTGCTTTAGTACTGTGTTATAATTTTGTTTGTTTGTTTTGCTAGTGATTATGTGAACATTTCAATTTTCAGCTAATTGTTATCTTAAAACCCTTTCTCATCCATGAACTTTGAAAATTATTTTCTAAGCAACTGCCTAACAATGTCTTAGTAAGTAGGATGTACGAAGTATGTCAGAAAGACGAACTCATTATAAGTAATGTTAACAAGTCAAATGTGGTAATTTTCGAGAAGGAAGAAAGCATGACAATGTGTAATGAATGTGTGTGTGTGTATTTAGCAAGTACAATATTGTTATTGTGGCTAGGGAGGAAAAAAAAATGTTTTGTTATTTTCGTCACCTCTTTTTTATTTTTATTACTTTTAGTTTTAATTTAATTTAATTATTAATTAAACTTCACTGGCCGTATTAAAAAAAAACTGTTAAGACACATTACATTTTAATTTGTCCTGTAGGTCTCTTTATATAAATAAAATAAAAATAAATTCACCATAGAGAGACAGAAAATGTTCTCTCGTGCATTCTCAACATGGCAGTGCGCCGGGCGCCTATTCATATATATTCATACTGGGGTCTTTTGTATTGTTCCAGTTTTCAATACTTTCTCTATGTATATATTTTATACTGATATTCAAGAAATATAACATCGTAACTAGCGGTCGTGTCAGGTGTTGCCCGGGATAATGATTATGTTATACAGTCAGTTTTCGAGTTACGACCACCTCAATTTACGACTATTCGCGCTTACGAATTAAAAAATCCATAAAAAAATTTAAAAACGTACTTATATATATTTTTTAGTTTTCGTCAAATATGTTTCAAATACATATACGTATATCTTGCACGCTTTTAGCGATTGCTAGGGCAGGTAACCACTAACTTAATTCTCTAGGTGAACCGCCGAGGTGTTGTTCTTCGGTAAATTATTAATAAATCATAAGATACAATACACATAGGGAAAGAGGTTTGCATGTTAAACAAATATACAACTTCCAAAATTTTTATGAATGTGGTAGTCTATCATGGTTGGATTTGGTGAACGTTACATTGTGTAAAGTGATCACTTAAACCAGCCATACAATAGGTCTCAAGCCCTTAGGACACCCAAAAATCTTCCAAATCTACTTTTTCATATAAAAAGGAGCTTCGTTTCCATGAGACATCTGTAATATATCTTGATTAATAATAATAATTAAAAAATATATGTTTTTATATAAATGTGTATTAATTTTAATCCGAAAGGACTTTGGAGGGGGTGATGTAGGAAAATTATGTTGTTGTGATGGACCAGAAAAATTATGTGAAAAAACTTCGCATTTGTCATGAGATTATTTCGTTTATTGAGTCCTTGAATATTTCTTTGAATGTCATATTGTCGATATTTAGGGGTGAATTCTAATTTCGGGTCAAATATATTTGATCGCGTCAGAATAGCGCCAAATTTTGTGATCCTTGGACCAAAATACAGAATATAATACGCCCTACAGATGGTACTCTGCAATACGAGTTTCTTTAATAGAAAAATAGACGAATATCGAGCGAATAAAGAATTAAATATTAAAATTTTGATTTTTTAAATGTTTGATGGAAGGAAACTTAATTTATAAGTAAGTGAAAATTTTGGCACGAACATTTACTGACCTAAACCAATCTAAAATTCGACGAAGAGACGTATTCCGGATGACATTACAAAAATCGTCCATTGGTTTTAAAAATTCAGTTTAATTATTCAAAATGCTGACGGCATATTTTATGGGATACTGTACTTGTCTTTGACATTTGTCGGTTTATATTTAGTTATTTAAAATTTGATATTTGATGAAAATCTGACACGAACGTCGAATGTTAAGGATCTTTGCGTTAGATTTGTGAGCACCCTGACATTTCACGATTACGTAGAGGCCGGTCAGTGGTAGAGCATTGAGAATGCTAGGATTTATTCCGCGTACTGCCGGGGTTTTCGAAAATATCCGAGTACTGACAACTATTTACAACTCCTTGGTGCAAAATAGATTTGAGAGTGGCTCGATGATTTGGGAGCCACATGAGTTGAAGTACTCTCTTATGGTAGAGAAAGTACAAAATAATCTTTAATTTTAACATATATACAACTTATAAAAAAAATTATATATATGGTTGTTTATCATGGGTGAAATTGTTGAACGTTGTGTAAAGTGATTACTTAAGCTAGCTGTACGATAGGTCGTATGAACACCCAAAAAAACCCCTTCCATACCTACTTTCCCATGTAAACAATAGCTTTGTGTGCTGGGGACAAAATCCAGTACCGTGTTCTTGAAAATTTTGTACATATTTTTATTATTTTAAAAACCTGCCCAAAACTACACACAGAAATTTTTGTGCTGCGTGAGATAGCCGTTCGTTCCGGGGTGAGCAAAGAATCTATGGCTTCCTAGCAACTTTGAAATACATTAAGAATTACGCATTCATAGACAACTAGACCACCCAAGACCAGAGACTGCCAAAGATACTTGCCCCAACATTATGATTTACTTAAGTCTTTAAATCGTGTGAGAGACCTTCAAAGAGTGGTTCCAGAATAACATATAAAGCATCCCGAAGGAGGTCAGCTGAACAAATCTGTGAAACCCTGAGCGCGGCCATATATCTGCTGATCACACATTCTGATCTTCTGGTAGACATCGCGGTCCATTCTGCCACCCACTGTTCGACGATTCTGGACTGTAAATGTGAAAATTATGCAAATATTACACTTTATCTGGGACAAATACTTCGTTTTAATTTGCCCTGATATGTCCTGCGGCGGATCCAGGAGCGCTGGAGAGGCTCGCTAGGGTCAGGGTAGACGTACTTTCAATTTGTCACAAGGGATGAATTAAATTAAGCCTTCGATCGCTGTTTAGGTCAGTGTTTCCAAAGGAATGTAAGCGGTGAATTTATATCATGACGTAAAGGATGGCGGATGTAAATAAAATGCTAACAAGCCAACAAATGTAGATATGTAACAACAAAAAAGTAAGCGAAAATTTTATTTTATAAAACTGTTTTCAGACTATGATATTTTTTAATTTTTATGTTATTAAACAGAGTGCTGAATTAAATAAAATAAAATTAGTTTTAATCACTACCAGATTTTAGGTCTACCGTTTTCGAAACGTGCCCGTCTCTTTGTCAGGACTAACACTACACTATGTTCACAACACTTTACACCACAACGATAGTACTGTTAACCTTTCACCAATATTTATCACATGCGTGTTGATCTTGTCAAAGACTAGCAAGCACTAACATGCCTACAGAACGATCAGGAATCTACGAGGGAGAGGGAGTGAGAAGGGCGGGGGCTCCAATATTTATTTTTCCCAACCTAACCTAACTTAACACTGTTATATTGTCTAATCACAAGGTGAATGCTTTAAATATTTATAATATTAATTTAATTTAATTTATTTATTTAACGCTCTTTAGAGTTTTTACAAACAATACAATCATTTTACAATATCAAGCAATAACTTAAGCAATAGTAGGTATTAGCAGTATTATGTATGCGTATTATTTTTATGTATTACACAAGAAAACTTCTTATACCTCGTCAAACAATCTCAATAGATAAAGTTGCCATTTCATAACAAAGTTCAGTGAATTTTAAAACTAAATTTATTAATCCATTAGAAAGACGTACAGAAGAATCAAATCAACGAAAAAATATTTGGCTGCTACCGGGACTCGAACCCGGATCTTCTATCTATCCGGGAAGGTGCGTTACCATTACGCCACATCAGCCTCGTACCTTTCCGTCAATTTCGTTTATTTAAAGTAACTTGTTGGTCTTGTGGTCAGGAGTCTCGCCTCGTAACCCAAAGTTCGCGGGTTCGACCCTCACTCCAGTCAAAAATGTCTAACTGCTCGTATATGTTTGCTAGGAAACCATTAGCAGTTATTACACATATTAGTTATTTCAGATATATTAAAAAAAAAAAAAAAATCGTCAGTTCCCAGGCAGTAAATTCTTGCCTGTGGAAGAGGACATCAAAGGTATAAAAACTTGTAACTGTAACGCGGGAGAACTATTATAATTAACGTAACACTGTTAACAATTTTTGCTCTTTAATAACCATATGAATTTCTGAACAACTTATAGATTATGAACTATTTTCTCATCAACACAAGTTTTTTCAGTTGTTTATTGAAGTTTTTATATTATTTGTTTCCTTTATCTCACTAAAGGACCATTATAGAATTCAACTGTTGTGTAAGGAAAACCATGCCGTTCTCTATTAGTTCTCTGTAAATAACATCTTATATTATATACATGAGAGGTATAAAAGCAAAGGCAGCAATAAACAAAGAATTAAAATAATAGTAGCCAACACCAACATACATGGTAAAGAGCAAGATATTCTGTGGCGGATCCAGTCAGGGTGAACGGAAAAAATTTGGCGAGGGTTAAGGTAGACGTGGTTTTAATTTGTCTCAGGGTATGAATAAAATGAAGCCTTCAACCGTAGTTGAGGTCAATGTTTGCACGCGATTGAACATTGCATGGTTATGCTGTTTTTGAAACTTTTTATTTGAAACTTTTAAAATAAAACAATTGAAATATTTTTTTTTATAAAAGGCATAAAGATGTGTAATGGTAGAGGGAAAGATTGCCAGAGGACGCCCTCGCCGTGAATATCTTGAGCAAGTGTGCCAAGATATGAATTGTGCCTCCTACACAGAGCTGAAGAGGATCGCCGGAGACCGAGCAGAATGGAGAAGGAGATGTGCTTTGCTGCAAACCAATCCCACGGATTGAAACCCAGGAAGGAAGATGTGTAATGACAATTAAAATATTTAATCAAAATGAATCATCCATTGCGAATACTCAAATAAATCTTCTAGATCGTGTTCTCAGAACATACCCACATATATAAATATTGTTAAAAAAATAAATACTGGCCTATAAAAGGAGTTAAAGATTGAAAATAATAACTTTCAGGCGTATTCTAGTATATATATAATTGCCATGGAATGAAAAGCAAAAGGAGTTGCGCACTGTTTGAATTCCTTGTAATATGTCACAACACTATCAAAGGATCCATATAACGGCTTGTAACAATCAAAGGTTATCTACAATATTTGGGAAACGATCAAGAAGCGACAACGCCCTTCTCCTAAATACTAGAATAGTCTAGAAAATACAAAAATACTGATATAAATACGGAACCACGCCGCTGCGAGTTTTAGCTGTCGTGTTTGACAGTTCGGTGTGAAGTCGGTTGCGAGACGCGAGGCGCCGCCCAGTATAACTAGTCGTGAGGTTATCGAAGCGGTAAATAAAGCGAATAATCGAGCGAGGTATCTAATTGGCGAAATAAATAATAAAGATAAATACTACGTTCGAGAATTTGACGGAATGTTCTAGTGAATATTAAATACGTGTCGCCCAGTGATAACGGAGTGTTCATTTATATAGTGATATATTGCGAAATAGTGTAATTCCTTTTTAGTGACTTTTAACATTGAAAAGTTAAATAATTATTTATTTATAAATCGCCAATTAATTTCCAGTGTTTTCATTCATTCCTCACTAGCCACGACACGTAACAACAATATGTTAAATAATTCGTAAGAATGTCATATATACATTACAATTAAAAATAATATTACTTGATATTTCAATTTAAAAATATAGAGGTGTTATCCTCCCACGAGAGCTACAGACCAATCTCGATTGCCACAACCATCGCGAGATTATTCGAACGCGTGCTGCTAGATCAGGTCGAATCCAGCATGGAAACTAACGACAACCAGATGGGTTTCAAAAAACAGACCTCTACCGACGGTGCAATATTTACTGTAAAACGGACACTGGAGTACTACAGAAACAAAAAAACTACTTCATACGCATGTTTCCTAGACTTGAGCAAGGCTTTCGACAGAGTTTCTCACCCTTTACTTTGGGCAAAACTCAGGGAAAGAGGCATACCATCGGAGGTAATACGTATCCTTGACTCGTGGCACAGACAACAGGAAAACCAAGTAAGGTGGAGAGACAGTCTTTCCGAACCTGTTCACATGACGAGCGGCGTCAGACAGGGAGGGTGCATGTCCCCAATACTGTTCAACCTTTATATGGACGAACTCACTCAAAGGCTAAACAACGCGGGGGTAGGCTGTCACATCGGAGGACAGTGTCTTAACAACATCAGTTATGCTGACGATATGGTACTGATGGCACCGTCTATAAGAGGACTACGCATTCTTCTAAAAGTCTGCGAAGTGTTTGCTGAAGAAACAAACATGCTCTATAACCCTAATAAAACAGCACTGTTGGTTATAAAGTATGGTCAGGGCCCAACAAGTATTCCTCCAGTTACTCTGAACGGTGTGGTCCTGAAGGTGACCGAAAGAACAAAATATCTAGGACACATAATTACAAATAATCTAATGGACGACGACGATATTGACAGGCAAAGACGAGCTCTCAGTGTGAAAGCGAATATGCTGTGTAGAAGGTTTCGTCTTTGTAGCACCGCTGTAAAAAGAACGCTCTTCCTTGCCTTCTGTGCAACGTTATATACATGTGAACTCTGGACAAATTATAAAAAGAGCAGCATAGAAAGACTTCGCATACAATATAACAACGCCTTTCGTATGATGTTTGGCCTTCCCAGATATTGCAGCGCTTCCGGTATGTTCACTGAGGGGCGTGTTCCCAACTTTGCAGCCCTCATAAGATCCAGGGTGGCAGGGATGAGGGAAAGGAATACAGCTCCGGAAATATCCTTATCCTGGAAGCCCGTCTTACTCCAGCATCCAGCATCGATGCACACTGGAGAAAGATACTGGCCCCGCATAATTGACTTGCCATCGCTCGCTAAAGCCGATATTTTACCATATATTTCTTTTGATTACTTTTAATACTTCTCTTCTATTTTATATGATTTTACTATTTCTCTTTTGTTTTATATAATATTTTTAATGTGTGTATTTTCTTTTATATGAAATGTGTGGGATTGCACGAACCTCCCCACATTCTGGAATAAAGCTATATTTTTATTTTTATTTATTTTATTACCGGAGGGAAAATTTATACTCATATCACGTGAAGGGCAATAGATGTCTCTCGCATAGGCCATTCATATATATTAAAGAAATTGATTTGGAACATATATACATAGAACTTTTTGAAATTTACTAATGTGTGGATGTTCTTGCGGTGGAATTGGTGAATTGTGTAGAGTCATCACATAAGCCAGCTCATACAGGTTCAGCCCTGGGCTACCATACACTACCATAAGACTTCCATACACGTTTCCCATATATATAGCTTCGTCTCTTTGAGATTTCTATCTTCTGAGAAATTAAACTCCCCAAAAGTTCAATATACTAGGTGGAATCAAACAATTTGGAACGTGAAGCATCGCAATGCTTACAGTGCAAGATTTGCCGAAGTCCAGCAGGGCTAGTTTTTCAACTCAATTCAATTCAATTTATTTATTTAATAATATGTACATTACAAACTAAGTATTCAAGGCATACATATTATGAAAGTTTAAATATTAAAATAACAATCTCTTCTTCATGTGCCCTGTCGGGTCCCCCCGACGTCGGCGATCATCTGTGAGAAAGTTTCCCTGTCCAGGGCAGTGCGGAACAGCTCTTCCACGCTTCTTATCCCGGTCCACTCTCGGATGTTTCGAAGTCAGGAATGCCGCCTCCTTCCGACCCCTCTGCGACCCTCAATCTTCCCCTTCATGACGAGCTGAAGGATGGAGTACTTTTCGCCTCTCATTATATGACCGAAGTATGAAATTTTACGGAGCTTTACTATGTTGAATAACTGTCTGTTTGTATTTGCTTTACGTAAAACTTCAACATTACTAGTCATGTCAATATTTAATAATTAAAAATATCATATAAAATTTGTTAATTAAAAATATCATATAATATCTGGTCAAAGGTGTAGGAGAATCTTGCTTTGGAAAATCCCTTCAGACACATGGAATATATCAATACTCAAAGTGATATTGTTCAGCATAGCGGTTCCTTTTCCAACAGGCATAACCATTGGCAGGTTCGTTCTGTATATTGGAAAGTGAAACAATATATTCCAACGATGTCTAAGATCAGGAACGTACAAAAAAATGCTCCGCATAATTGCAAAAATCGATAAAAGTGTTTAATCAAATATACGTTCTTTCTTGTCTCTAAACTATTGAAGCCAAGCATACGCTGGAGAAATTCTATTGGGTAGAGTCAAGCATATGGCCCGTACTCTCTCATGTAGAGATAGTTAATCGAACGCCGATAGTTTTGGCGATAGTGATAGTTTTTTTTTTACGCTTCAACAGGCCAGGAGGCCCAATTACAGAAGCGAAATATATCAAAAAATGCCCAGGCCTGAGTAAATCATATAGATTTAATGATTTAATGAGTAAATCTACCTAAAATTCATAGACATCCAGGACAAAAGAACCTACAACATAAGGACGAAGAGAGCTACCATATTAATCATCGACATTAGTGAGTTGGGATGAAGCCAGAGAGAAGAAGAAGAAGAAAAAGAAGTTTACAAGTGCTACTAACTTATCACTTTTTTTAATCTTCTAAACTAATGGCAATTTAAGCGTAATTGTGACACAGTTCTAAAGTGAATATTATTACCAGACAGTACGTATGCACATACACGTTAGCGTCTTATAAAGCACATAATATTTGCCTATGTTTGTGGCATGGCTACGTCCTTGCAAGCTGTCACAGAACGCCCTGTTAATTTGATGGTAATAAAAAAAGACGAGCCTTTGAAATTTCTGTTGAAAGCTGTTGTGGGGGTGTTTGGGAAACAAGTAAGGGATGAATATATTATGCGTTCGTTGGAAATAATAATGTTGGTAAATATTCGCGCAGATTTATTCAACTCCGTTTGGGTTCCATAAGTTATTCAGGAACTGTTCTTTGTAAGGGTGGATTTGCAATCTTTTTTGTTGTCATTAATGTAATTAATTTTCAAATGTAGGAATGCGACGCACGATCGTGAAGTCTGTGAAAATCAAAAGGAATATAATGTATTGTAACGAAATGGTAAAAGGGATAAAGTACAGAATCCCCCATAATAAGTCAATGACGACAATAACATAGAGGTCTTTATCTACCTCTCTAGTCTATCACACTCTCGTATTATTCACAAAATTCGGGAAACATCTGCAAACGCCAGGAACGACCTAGAAGCCACGCGAACCTTCTCCTAAACACTAGAAAGCAAAAGAATCTTCTCTAAAGAAAAAACAGGGTTTAGATAAAAAATAGCCAATCTATGCTGCTGCGCGTGGGGTCTTGTTTTGACATTTATTTCGGTGCGAAGCATGCTGCGGAACCACGGCCGGAGTGGTCGGTTGGAGCTACAGATATCGAGCGAAATAATCGGATGGAGTATACTGGTGATTTAAATAATGTTTGAAAGGAATTTTCTAGCAAGTGATATATTAAGTTTTACCCAGCGAATACAAATTGTTCATACCGTTAAGTTTAATTTGTTATAATGAATTAATAAATTAATAAATCGCTAATTAATTTCCAGTGTTTTCATTTGTCTCCCGCAGCCACGACCTGTGACAGTATTTATTTGGATGAATTAATTTGCAATTTCACAAAATATAAATTTCACTAAACACACCAGTGGATACCAATTCCTTTATTCACTAATGTAACTGCACCGCTGACAATCAATTGAAATTATCAAAACCTTGAGGGAATATTTTGGTTTAAATTTCTACAAAGTTTTATTCATTTCCTTTGACTTGTATTTAAGCGAATGAATTTTCAATTTATGATATGGGTTACTTTTATGAAAGTCCAACGTTTTACAAAATATAAGCCGGAAATATTGAAAAAAAATGCAAACTTTGGAATAGATTATCTCCATAACTATAGATATTAGAATGTTGTTGCCTATACATTTTCGACTGATAATTTAAGTAGAATCTATCTGTGGATTAGTTCCGTTACACCTTGCTAATATGTACAAGTTCCGATAAAAAAATGCGCCTTATGTATTTTTCAAAAAATCAATTTATTCGTCAATATTAATTAATTATATTCACATCAAAATAATCCCCGTTAGATAAAATGGACTTGTGTTTGTTTTTCAATCTTCGAAGCACTTCTAAAACGCAGCATTCAGCATTATGTTTGTATCTTTCGGCGATTCTTTTCAATGTTAGTAAATTTCACAGATTGTTAGTTAACTTTGTAAAAACCACTACCAGATTTTAGGTCTACCGGTTTCGAGACGTACCCGTCTCTTCGTCAGGACCAACACTACACCACTACATTCACAACACTACACACCTCAACCATAGTATTGGTACACTTCCACCAATAATTGATCACACGCGTGTTAGTCTTGTCAGGGACAAACATGCACTGTTTCGCCTAATGAACCATCAGGGATCTACCGAAAGAGAGTGAGAGGGGGCGGGGTCTAAATTGGGTGTTTCCCTATCTTTTGTGAACATTAAATTAAACAAAGGGCTATATGGAAAATTAATTTGGTTGTTAATTAGGGGTGCTCTATTATTCACCGCCTCCCTAATGTAATTTTTTTTCTAAATTATTCAATTTTAAACCTTTATTATTAGCATTTAATATTTTCACCCCTATTTTTGCGTCATATTTATGATCATTTTTCATGAATGCTTTTTATGAATATGAATATGCTTTTTATGAATGCTTAAAATATTAATAATATTAGTAAATTTCGTCCATTTTTCATCTTCGGGCAAAGAAAGAAGTCACAGAGGAATGGCAGCCAAATCGTTATTACAGACTTGTTTTTGGGCAGAAATTACGAAATATTTGGTCTTTTCTTTCCATTAGCAAACAATCACCTATCTTTTAACCTTTTATCAAGATATATTAAAGATGTCTCAAAGAGACGAAAATATATTTTTTATGGGAAAGTACATAGGTATGAAAGTCTTTGGGTGTTCATAGGGCTTATGTAAGCCCTAGTAACACCCAAATGCAGAATTACTGTATTTATGAAGCTATTAACTACTGCAATAATTTACCTATCTAAATACGCTGCATCAGTAACCTTTGAGGGCAAATCAAAAAATGAAAACCTTCCTAAAATCAAACATAAATTCGTAAATCATTTAAACCTATAGCTTTTTCAAAATACTTCAATACTTCATTATCAAATTACCTTTTATTACGGTTTTATTAAATGACTCGCATATGTACCTATATATAAAATAAGAAATGAGGCTCCCTAGTCAGACTCAAGAGCTTTTCTTCACTAATGAGGTCTCCATGACTACAAAATATTTAATATGTTAATATATTAGAATTGTATTTGTACCATATATTAAATTTTTTTTAAAATGGCTCTTCGAGACATCGATAATATATCTTGATTAATGATTTCCCTGTGGAATGTAATCTTTTAGTTAGTCAAAACTACTTGCTACCAATTTTATGATACGTCAGGGACAAGTCTGTGGGTGAAAGAAACAACCAAATAAGTTTAAAAAAGCAGATTATCCAGGAGAGCTAAAACAAAATTTTGGAAAAATAATGTTCTAAGGTTTTCTGGTTTGTGTCTTCTGGGGTATTGTGCCGTATTTTTACGATCTTTCTGACCGACTTTTCGGATCCAATTAAAGGGTCCATCATCAGGGCTGATGTGTTGTTATGAGTGTTATGTTGTGGTTAAGTATTGGCTTGCAATACCAACAACGAATGTAGGGTGAGAACATTGTCAGAGTTAAGTATTAACTAAAAAAAATCGAATTTCGTTTGTCTACGATATATTATATATTATCTTAAAGCTTATTATTTTTATTAATTTTCACCCCAAGAGTTTTTTCTAATTTTGTTTCTATCGTTGTTTATTTCTAATTTTTAAAAATTAAGACAAAATTAATCATGTCATTCACTTTTTCAAAAAATTAAAAAATTGTCTCCTTTAATTTTATTTTCCGACTCATCTGATATTTCCTTGCTAAATATTTATCTTAAGAACAATTCTGCGTACTTGACTCAAAGCTCCATTTTATTGACTTATTCGGTTCTTTTTATCGCCTACAGGAATTTTCTAATACAACAGCAAAAAATTGGACTTACACAGTCGGTGAAATTCAAAAATTCTGAAAATGCTATCAAACTTATTATTTCGTCATGGTATTATAATATGGAATATTTAAATCAATGCATTTTCTTAACTAATACAAAAAAAAGGAATCTACGGACACGGTTTTGACAATTTGATACTTAATAAAATAGCATATTGTAGGGTCTGACTTATCTTGTGGAAGGTACGGGGATTGCTAATCGGTGCCTTCAAATTGTATTGATAAAAATTAAAAAATTCTGCAATTGCTGTTAAATTGATTATTTCGTCAAAGTTTTAAATATATGTACAATATTTAAATCAATGCATTATCTCAACTTACACAAAAACAGCAACCTAAGAACATACATATAAAAGAAGTTAAAAAAATTGATTGATATTGAAATCGATGATACCTATATTAAATAATTCCGAAGAACATCATATATACATTAAAAATAATATTGCTTAATACTAAACATTTAAAATATAGAAGTAACATTACCAGCGTTCAAAAAAATTCAATATGTGGATGTTCTGACGGTTGAATTGGTGAACGTTGCATTGTGATCGCTAAAGCCAGCTTATACAGGTTGTAAGCATTGGGCCATCGTACAAAATACTTCGGTACGCGTCTCTCATGTATGAATAGCTTTGTCTCATTGAGATACTGGTACCAGTAAAGAAAAAACAAAACAGAAGATAAGAAACAGTACGAAACATATAACAAAAATGTAATGAAATTTTCCAAAGTGATATTGTCACACTCTGCCTTAAATATTACTTTTAAAAAAATCTGTACCATTTAAATAGCTTTGTCTCATTGAGATACTGGTACCAGTAAAGAAAAAAACGAAACAGAAGATAAGAAACAGTACATATAACAAAAATGTAAAGAAATTTTCCAAAGTGATATTGTCACACACTGCCTTAAATATTACATAGAACTGTATCTAAATCTGTAACTAAATCTACCAGCTTCATTGTTGATAATTAAAATAAAAATAAAAATGCATCTATAGAGCGACACTGATTTTATCCTAAAGTACTACGAACCATATCTGGATATGATATTCCCTTGAAAGTTTTTACATCACCAACGGTTATTTAATATCATAATATTACTGTAGCTATTCTGCGAGCAAAAAACCTCGTGAAATAAAAATTGTCTTCAATTTATATTTCTGTACTAAGCTGTAAACTCGTTTGCATTTTCACCGCCAGAGAGGTAAACGAATTAGCCAAGACTCGAACCACATATAAATATAATTTTCCGTCGAACTTGTGAATTAACCTGAATAAAATATCAACAGATGTCTGGAGCATTGCTTTTTTTATTTGAATATTTTCATTTTTTTGGTTGTATTTTGAGTGCGTATTTTATAGTCATATAGGTACTTATATGATATATTTTGCGAGTATATGCAGGGAACATGGTATAAGGTACATTAATATCATTATTGTAACACATCTAAGACATGGTTTATCTAGTAATCGCTACAAAAATGCGCAAAAATAAAAGAAAAAATATTTTAATAAGACTAATATATGTTCGTCCTTATTTAGAATAACAAGCATTTGAAGAGTATTTTGTGAAGGTGTTGATATGTAAATAATAGTATGGTGTAGTGTATAGTGATATTTACATGCTATTGTAGTAGTTGTCCTGAAGAAGAAACTGGTCACGTTTCGAAACCGGTAAACAAAAAAGTTATTTTTAGTGGTTACACAGGGTGTACCAGAGCTAGCAGCAGAGACTTAGCTGGTAGATTTCTACCGATGTTATGAGTCTAAAATGTTCAAGCAACTATGACCTTATCAATGGTTATGGAGATATGCAATATCAAAGTTTGCAATTTTTTTCAATATTTCTGGTTTATTTTTTGCAAAAAGTTGATCTATCATTACAATAACTTATGTAGATTACGAAAAATTCATTCACCTTAGTACAAGTCGAATAAAGTGCTAAAAACTTTTCAAAAATTGAAAAAGTTTTTTTGAAGATTTTCATCATTTTATTTAAGTTGTATTGAAGCAAATAAAATTTTCATAATCGATACATGTTACTGTGATGAAAGTTCAACTTTTTGCAAAAAATAAGTCAGAAATATTGAGAAAATAAATGCAAATTATTTTGCATTTATTTAAATTGATATTGCATATCTCCATAACTATTGATATTGAGTCATAGTTGATTCCACATTTTAGACTCATAACATAGGCAGGAATCTACTGGCCAAGTTTCTGTTGCTATCTTTGGTACACCCTGTATACTAACTAACTAACATTTTGTTAAATCGTTATTCGTTTTAATTTTAATATGACTGGGATATAAAAGTAACCAAAAAATAGGAAGCTTAAATTCTAACATAAAAATTTTGTAATTTCGACGCCTTATAGCTGGCTCATATTATATTTATTACTCCCTTTATATTAACTCGTGGCGTCTGCTTGCTTGCTTGCCGGCTTGTCGTCAAAAAAACTTTGGATCGATTTTTGACCCTTTTCCCTTGATCCAATAGAGCTGAAACTTGGCAAGTAGACTCGTGGCGATAATCAAGAAGATCTATCAAATTTTCGTTGAAAATAAATAATTAATTATAGTATGATTTGGGATTTTTAGAAATTTTATTGGTTTTTTCAAATTGGAATCATTAGAAAAGTTTGATTAGCAACGGCGGCCCGATAAAGGCGCGAAATATTTTCTAAATTTGAATTACTCCGTCGGTATGCATAATAGGTACTTCACTGTGAATGTCGAAAATCTAAATTGACTGACAAATGTTTTTAGAATTTAATCTTCAAAGCATGAAGTGTCTTATCTAAAATTTTAGAAATATATTAAATTACTGTAAGTTTAGTGTTATGTTATATGTTTTAATTCGTCTTTAATTGTTGTTATATTTTACAAAGAAAGGGAGTATAATGAAAACATGGTTTTTATGAGTTACTTTTTTTATTTTAATTATTTTTTCATTACAGGTAAGAGAACTCAATCGTCGCAGTCCTCGGCCCCCTTTCGCAAGGTAAGATTTTGATTATTTCTTCGCAATTCAAAAAGGCCGACGATTTTCTTCAATCAGGTACATCTTTTGGCATTTCACCCCCGATCCGGTAATACTTCCCCAAATTGGAAAGCCTCCCAAACAATTTAGATCCTGTCACCTGTCCAAGGGTTGGCGCAGCCTTTACACCATTTTTACGACCGTTTTCAGGCGACTTATTCTCAACCTTTAAAAAAATATTAAATTGTTTTTATCTTATTAAAACGCCTGGGTCTTAATCGAATGTTTAACTGATGCGCCAGTAAGATAACATTTTAAAATTGAATTCAATATATCATACAGAAATACATTAAAAAAGAATTCGCGCTGCACGAAATGAAATTATACTACAATAATAATGTAAACATACCTAACAATATATATATATATATATATATATTTCTTTTAAGGACAAAATTACTAGATTTTGTCCACAGGGGGATAATCATCGATTAAGACAAATTATTAAAGTCCCAAAAAGCTATTTGTACATAAAACATGTATAAAAGTCTTTATAGAGTGACCATAGAGCTTATGAACTATGTTAGCTGATGTAAATGATCACTTAACATAATTCAACGTTCACAATTCCACCAATAACATTCACATATTTTTGAAATTATGTTTTATATATATTTTCTTTATTAATCTTCTTTAAAATGTTTGAAGAGACTATGCTGTAACCATCTAAAGTCAAAAATAGGTAATTCTCATGACATAGTATACATACGTGTCTTCGCTGGTAATGTTACCACAATTTAAGCAATATTCTTTTTAATGTGTACATAATATTTTTCCCAATTATTTAACATATACACGAGAATACGCCCGAAAATTGAAAAAACATGGAAATGTATGGATTTTCTTTCTTTTGGAATCGTGAACGTTGCATTATGTTAAGTGTTCACTTAAACCATTGAATACAAATCAAAAGCCCTGTGGCCACCTTAGTGATAATCACACACATTTCCCATATAAATAGCTTCATCTCTTTGAGACTTCTATAATTTATCTTTATTTTTAAGTGGATCATTTATAAAAAAAACCTTCATTACATATCAACTTCACAATAGAAAGGTGCTTACTGTACATAGTTTAATTTAGTAAAATTCAACGATTTTTTCATTACAACATTCTTACTTTTAATAAAGATTTAATTTTTAATTTAATTAATGTCTCTTTTACATGTAAATAGTGTAGGTCTTATGTTCGATTATAAATATAATTAAATCATTGGAATAAGCACTTCAAATCACCAACAGTTCAAAAATAACCGAACAAACATAACAGCAAATATTTCCGAAAGCAAATACGACAAAAAAAGGAACAATTTAATCAATAATTCATTCTCCTTTACTATTTACAACTTCTTGCTAAAGTTCTACAAATTTTTCGATGCTTCCGCGATAAAAACCACGCGGTCTTCACACGAAGAATTCATCGTTTGAACACAGGGCAGTGCCGAAAGTGCTCACTTTTGTCTACTTGATATACTATTTTGATGGCCTGATATATGAATTAAATAAAATAATAAATGAAAATAAAAAGCACTTATGCTGCGCCAAGAAAATTTTCTTTTGAATTAAGCATTTTTATATGTTAGTACCTTTAAAAATTTGTTTTACTTTTGGTACACATTTTAAAATTTGAAAAAAAAAAATTGGACACCATTTTTGTTAATGCTCGATAGTGTTTTTGTAATTATTGTCACGGGTGGTGGCCTTGGGAGACACTGAAATATAAGTAATGATTTATTAATAAGTAATTAATTAATTATAAAATGGACAAAGTTAGCTATCACTAATTAAATTAATACACTTTACTTTAAATCACACCATTCTGCAACTCGTCAATCATCTATAAACTCTTTATTATCACTCGTTAGAACATTCAATTCTCACGCATAGTTGCACTTATTTTTTTTTTCATCATCGGTAAGAACTCGCTCGATCATTTTGCTGGATATCTATCTCCCCAAATTTCCACGACTGGCCACGCCGGTTGTCCCCCGCGGCTTACTTTGCACCGATATAAACGTCAAAACAAATTCATGCGCCGCGGCCTAGACCCGTTACTTATACGCAGACGCTGGTCTTTCGAACCTCCTAGATTATTCTAGTGTTAAGAAGAACAGCCTAGAAGTCTGTCACTTCTAGGATGTTCCAGGAGTCCCCCGAATGATGTAAATAACTCTAGGGTGCTGTAGGCCATTTTAGAAAGGCTTCGATGGGATTGTCGTCATTGACATATTACCAGGGATTCTGAACGTTGGATCCAGGTTTTTAATAACTATTGACTATTTAAAAAGTTAATTTCATGAACAAAAAACTTTAAAAATATATTTAAGAACATCATTATGTTTAAGCATCTTTGCGATATCATTTTATCATCCTGAAGAAATAAATTGTATTTTTCGAGATATTTTGATTTTAAAATATTAAAATTATTTATATGGTGAAAACAAATCTAATTTAAAAGTGTTATCCATATTTCTTTGCGATTAAATATTTCAAATAAATAATTATAATGTAAATAATATTCATTTACCGGCTTTAACGTTGGGTTTTTTCTATTATAAATATTTTTTGATCCATTACAAGATTCGATTTGATGTGTTTGACGTCAAGAAAGTTCTATAATGGTATTTTGTTTGAATCAAAGAAAACGTAGGTACGCCCGCTTTTAATATTCTGTTTCTAAGTTTGTTTTTCGGAGTTGATACCTTTGACAGCACATTTCCTTGGCTGAAAAGATCTCTCATCTTAGACCCGGAGAGAGTAAAAGTATTATTTTATTATACTCGTAGTTAATTATCGTTAAGTGTGCTGGCCAACGCAAAATTTGTGAAAAGGTCTAATATTTTAGCACATTGTGTTAGTTTTTTGTTTTTATATTATTTCATTTTAAATTAAACAGCAGATTACTAGGTGCAAAATACATAAAAAAATAATAAACTACTTATTTCAAACTCGACCTAATATTCCAATTACAAACATCTTTGGCGTGCTTTAGCAAAATGTATATATTTTTTATTTTCACTCCCTTTATATTAACTCGTGGCGTCTGCTTACTGGTTTGCCGTCAAAAAAAACTTTGGATCGATTTTTGACCCTTTTCCCGTGATCCAATCGAGCTGATACTTAGAAAGTAGACTCCTGGCGACGACCAAGAAGATCTATCAGATTTTCGTTAAAAAAATTAATAATTATAGTATAATTTCGGATTTTTAGAAATTTCCTTAGTTTTTTCAAATTGGAATCATTAGAAAAGTTTGATAAGCAACGGCGGCCCGATAAGGTCGCGGAATATTTTCTAAATTTGAATTACTCCGTCGGTATACATAATAGATACTTCATTACGAATGTCGAAAATCTAAATTGACTGACAAATGGTTTTAGAATTTAATCTTCAAAGCATGAAGTGTCTTATCAAAGCTCAAAACATCTGACATTTTAGAAATATATTAAATTACTGTAAGTTTAGTGTTATGTTATATGTTTTAATTCGTCTTTAATTGTTGTTATATTTTACAAAGAAAGGGAGTATAATAAAAACTTGGGTTTTATGGGTTACTTTTTAATGTATCAATACAAAGCGATCATTAACATTTTAATATGGCGTTTAGAGTGCGTTATATCTCACATTTTATGTTATATGTCACATGTATTCTGTTTTATTTATTATTGTATTTTTATCTTAATTGTTATTTGTGTTTTCCAATGTAGGTACATTTGTTTGACGCAGTTTGTGATATTATCAAAGTGTTCACTGAAAGTACATCCAGTGGATAGAATTTTTTTAATAATTGCACGACTTACTGCTCCATACACACACAAAATATGACTTATTTAATTACCACTGTAGTTTCGAGAGGAGCAGTCTCTCTCATCATCAGGTATAGATAATAATAATAATGATAGTAGTAATAATAATAATATCTGATACCGTTAATACCATCTATATCTGTTAATGAGAGGGACTACTCCTCTCGAAACTATAGTAGTAATTTAATAACTCATATTGTATGTGTGTATTATAAAGTAAAATAAAACATATTTAAAAAAAAATATTGTAGAAGACTGATGTTTATATTCATTAAGATATTATGATTAATTTTTTATATGTTCTTACGATGGAATTGGTGAACGTTGCATTGTCTAGTGTTCACTTAAGCCAGCTCTTACAGGTCGTATGCCCTGGGCTGTCTAATTTAAAGAATTCCATTCACATTTTTCATACAAATATGTCGTCTTAGTCTCTGTAAGAAATCGTGTGAAAAAACCCAAAAATGCATTAAACATACAAGCGAATATATATCGCATTAAACAATCTTATTTCTATAATTATTATATATAATATCTAATTATTTAACTACCATATTTTCTTATGTCAGAATCAATAGATTATAATATATCTTTTACATTAATTTTTCGAAGAGATTTCTTTCTTTACCAAAGTCATCCGGTGATATTAGAAATATTAATTCAACATAACCCTAATTTATCGAATTTCAAAGTTCAATTGTGTCGAACAAAATTAATAAATTCGAAATTGGAACATTTCATATTCCTACTTCCTGTTGTTACCCGTTTCCGTCGTCGCTTTCAAGAAATTACTTCCGTAAAACAAGCGCAATGATTTTTCTGAATTTTATAAAATTAATGGGGCCGATTTTGAATCTAGTTGCAAAATTTCAATTCGCTCTACAATTTTGTTAAGAAAAAGAGTTGTTATACCAAAAACAACCACATTTTGCTGTTCTTTGCCCGGCTGTCCCATTCACACTGGAATCCGATCGTTAAATCTAGACTGATTTATTAGCCGTTTTAATAGTTGGACTTATGTAAACTTTAACGAGAACGCGCCAGGCGCGCTGGCGACACCGCGTGAGTGATTGTATTGGCTAAGTACTTGTATTTTTAACAATATTAATAAAACAATATTTTTATTTATACGCGTTTAGAGAACGCCATTACTGGATTTGTCCACAGAGGGGTTGTTATTAATTGAGATAAATTATACAAGTCTCACAGAGGCGAAGCTACTTATATGAGAAGCATGTATGGAAGTCTTTTTACAGGATGGCCTAGGGCTTACAATCGCTATAAGGGCTTCGATCAGCATGAGTGATCACTCTGACAATACAACGTTCACCAATTCCATCGAACGGCACCAGTTGTGCAAATTTAAGATATATAATTCTTCTTCTTCTTCTATCCCGTATCCTATTGGGTCGGGGTCCCTGCATCGCATAAAAGGTTCCAATTTTTCTGTATCGGGGTTCGCTCTCCACGTCAGCTCAATTTAGTTGTAACCTCGCTTCGCAGCAGTCCTACTATATCCGCCAGTTCCTTCTGGTCTTGCGTGGAAAATCCGCTTTGACAATCTGCAGCCACCGTAACTGTGATTTATCGATAAACGCCAATAAGGGTTCTTCGTCTTTTCTTTTCGTCAATAAGGATACACCTATACAAATTATCATACGTGAAATTGGTGAGCATAACATTGTGGAAATTGATCACTGAAAGCCAGCCGTATATCAGGTCGTAAGTCCTGTAAACACCCAAAAAGACTTCCATACCTACTTTCCCATAAAAAATATCTTTGTCTCTATGAGACATCTACAATATGTCTTGATTTATAAAATTATACATTTGCTCGCTGCCTTGGTTTTTATTATCATTCACTTTTAATTCGTACATCGCAAGTCTGAAAAGGGTTGCAAAGAAGGTTTAGGCTTTCTCACTTTCTTTTCATGATTCTACTGACAAACAGATCTACATTCGTTCCTAATTTGTACATTCATAAATCTTTAGTATTTTCTACACATAGCAGAGGCGGCGGAAAATATTTTACTGAGACGGATACAGATGCCTCCTGTGTGAGAAAACTAAAAGCTTTGCCGTCTCGCCAAACTGTCTGGACTACTTAAAACTATTTACTTCAAGTAGTTTCTTCATTAGGAGTTAATCCATCTTTATAATTAAACTTGCTATAAACCTTCAGAAATGACAATACAATTACACGTTGGTTCCTAAAGAATAAGTATAGAATTATTTATAAAAAAAGAAAATGAAAAAAAAGAGAAAAGAAAAATAAAAGAAGTTGCGTATGTTACAGAATGTTACGGACAGATATATAAACAACGAAATTATTATTACTAGGATAGGATGCGGTTTCAACAAACCAGCAATAAATTGAATATGACTAATTTGACTATCATTAGTTAAATTGCTTTTCGATAATAATTTGAGATAGAGACCAGAATCCTGGCGCCATCTAATGACTTTCATAGGAAATATGCATTAAATAAAATTGATGGTATTTAGAATGATTTTCGGTGGGATTAGCGATTTGCATTGCATTTCTTTGTCATAAAGAGTGTTTTGTGCAATCATTTTAATCCCGTTGCGTGTCGCTGGAATTAGGCAATGAGATAAGATAGGAATTGACGGAACTTGAGAGAGAAATAAAGAGTAATGTCGCAAATTTCTTCTTCCTCCAGACGAGATCAAAATCGACGAATTGATGACTCTATTTTACAAACTTATTCATCCAACGAGGTTCTTACGATATTATAAGTGGTAACCAACAATTAATTAGTTAATTAATTAATAAGTAATTTCTGTATAATAAAAAAAATTACTACTTCTAAATGGTTTTTGCTTTTATATTTTAATTTAGCTTGTAAATAGTCCTCCCATAAGCTCGACCTTTGGCTCATATTATGGGGAGTGTAATGTCTGTAAAATTTTATAACACAGAATCAATATATTATAAAAAACATTATGTATCTACTGTTAAAATAAATATAACAAATAATAATCTTTGAGCTACAGGTTTGAACTTCGGATATGGGTAAGACACGGCAGGAGGGGGAGAGAGGGGGAGCGTGACGTTTATGCCAAAGGTCGCGAATTCTTAGAGCCAAAAAAGTGTCAAGAAGTGGTGAAAGCACGTTATCTTCAAAATGTTAAAACTTGGACTATGTTTGTACAATGACTTCACTAACTAACTAACTAACCATCACGCCGTTTCGCCGCAGGGGTAGGCAGAGAGGATTGAACGTCACACCCTTATATCCTGGCACACCACTTTTGCTTCGGCCACATTCATACATCTTCTCATACACGTTCTACGGTTGTTGCGGCTTTTAACAAGGCCATCCTCAAATACTTGTAGTACCTGATCGTGCCAGGTCTTTCGCGGACGCCCTCCATTCCTGTTGCCTTCAACACTCGCCTCATATATTTTCTTAACCATCCTTTCCTCGTTCATACGTTCCACATGACCAAGCCATCTCAGCACTACTTTCTTTATTCTATCTACCACACTACAGTCAGCATTGCCTTCACTTCTAATTTGTTCATTCCTCACTTTATCGACCAAAGATTTTCCACACAAGCGTCTTTCTGACGCTATATTTCTTAAAACATAATAAAATAAAAGGTTCAAATCTTGTAGTGTGCTGGTGTATACAGAAATATGCTGGAACATTCTGAGAAAGCAAATTTTATCTGAAACACGAGCTTATAGAAACACTAGTATTAAGGTACGCATTTGAAAATAAACTTGTACGAAATCACCGGGCTTAATGATACCGAAATTCTAGTTAGGCGGGTCTTCAAGGGGGCGAAATGTAACTAATTGCCACTCCGAAAGATCTGAGTTTCCTGTGCTCGAAACAGGAAATTGGTGCTTCAGTTCATTCGGGACTAATATCCCAGAGCTTTCAGCCTAACCGTATGTACAGCCTTCATCAAAAACCCTGGATAAAACATCTTGGAAACAGCCTTATTGATCTACATATTATTTGAGGCTTCTACGGTAATATATTAAAATTCGACGAAGAAAAACGTCGATTTTGCGTCTCCAAACAAATAAAATTTATTAACCTTTAGATTCAGCCATCTTATTCGCATGTACAGCTTTTATCTAATCCTGGATAAATACCTTCGAAACAGCCTTATTGCTCCACATATTGTTTGAGGCTTCTACGGTAATATATTAAAATTCGACAAAGAAAAACGTTGATTTTACTTCTCCAAACAAATATAATTTATTAACCTTTAGATTCAGCCATCTTATACGTATGTACAGCTTTCATCTAAATCCTGGGAAAATAAATACCTTCGAAACAGCCTTTTTGCTCCACATATCATTTGAGGCTTCTACGGTATTAAATTAAAATTCAACGAAGAAAAAAGTTGATTTTGCTTTTCCAAACAAATATAATTTATTTACCCTCAGATTTAGCCATCTCATACAGGGGGTAGATATACTTCAGTTTAAGGGAAAATGCCCTCAGGGAAAGTTATTATTATAAACAAGCCTCATAAGGGGTTAAAAAATATAATTTTATGGTATCTGATATTCCCGCTCCACTTTTTGTGTAAGGTCATGATTACTATTGTTATAATTTGTTAGATTATTAAATAAACAAATTAAATATTTAAAATCTAAATAGAAATCAAGCTAAGTGGATTAGCCAATTTAATTTTTAATTTTTGTAAGGTTTTTATCATTTTAATCGGCTTGTATTAAAGCGATTTATAAGTAAAAACTAAGTCAAGAATAGGAAACATTGAAAATAAATGCAAACTTTGATATTGCTTATCTCAACAATTATTGATATAAGATCATGCTCAAAATATTTTCGACTCACTTTCAAGGTGAGAATCCACCTGTACAATTTTTGCTACTAGATATGAGACACCTTGTTTAATTATCCAACTAGATACTGATTTTTAATAAATAAATTTAAGAATAAAAGTAGATATAGTTTAAAAAAAATTGTGAAGGCAGGTAGGTATTGCTTTTTAAAAATAAAACTATTTACATAAGTCCGTACATTCTACATAATTAATATTTCTAGGTAGGTGCGGAATAAGAAAAAATATGTAAGTATTATGTATGCCGGTATTTATTTAAAAAAAGTACGCAATCTTAATAAATCTTATTGTTAAATTTACGACAGCACGACCGCTCAAAGGTTAAAAAATCATATAACAGCGTATATATCAAATAATTGTAAAGGAAGGAGAATGTGAGTGTAGATTTTTTATTGTTTTATATCATGTTTAATAAAGAATAATTCTAATTAAGATTTCCCGATTTTTTATTATTTAACTATATTGATATATTTTCACAAGACTTGCGGCCGCACGTTTCAACATTTTACTCAATGAATAAACCTTTTATGCTTTGTAAATCAGCCAATAAAACAGGCGCTGTTTGATTTTCCTACTCCTAGCAGTCGGGGCGGGCGCCCGCATGTCCGTCGGAACTTTCTAGATTTTCTCCTCCTCCATCTTCTCCTATACGCACTTAATACATTACCACTTCTCTCTGAGTTCTCTACCCTTCTTACGTGGGCACGGACAACTTTAACCAACTTTTCAAATAGCACTTTAATGTACGTGATTACCAAGCGTCTAGGACTATCTCGGAATCTCAGTTAAATCAATCAAGAATTAAATGTTCTTGTTATGGATGGACGTTTGTCTGAGCGTATGAAAGAGACGGGAGATAGAGAGCGAAAGTGGGATTAAATGGGAGAAAGAGAAAGCCAGGGCGAAAGATCGCACTTGGATAGCTAATTAGAATCGTTGATTTTACCTTGTCGCGATATTTCAATTTCAATTTATTTATTTTTTGGTATAACGTTTACATTACAATCATTAATTTAATTCGTAAATGTTATTAATAAGTTCGAAATATATTTAAAAAAATATATATAAAATCAAGATGTGTTATAGATGTCTCGTAGAGACAAAATTATATTATTTTATGGGAAAATAGGTATGAAAGTCTTTGGGTATTCATAGGGCTTAAGGCCTATCGTACGGCTAGCTTAAATAATCACATGACACAATGTAACATACACCATTTCCACCCATGAATACCCCATAAAAATATTCCATAAGAATATCCCATAAGAATATTCCCATAAAAAACATTATTTCATCTCTATGAGACATCTTTAAAAAAATTAATGCTTAACGTTGGGTTATTAGTAACAAATTCTCTCGATAAGAAAAAAATGGTAACCATGTTTTTTTAAAAGATATATATTTTTTTCTGTTTATCTCTTCCATACTATTACAAGGTTCTAGTAACATGAAGAACTACACTCGCCAATCTTTAGACGTTTTAGAATAAATGGAAACACCTTAATATCAATAGAACACGCGGAAATATACGAGAAATCCAGGAAATCGAGGATTTTATACACACAACATCTTCGTATTTTATAGCTAGTGAAAATCTTGTCAGCCAGCGAAAATAAATTTACCCGGGTACTTTCGTGTGGAATATTCTTGCGTGGAACATTAAGTGAAAATTACAAATTAGTATTCCAATTAAGTTTGTGTCCAGTATCTCTTTTAATTAACAAGGTGAATTCATTGTGAAATATCATACCAGCTGCGAAAATCTATGTATACATGTTCATGAGAAAATACTACAGATATCTCGAGCATAGTCCATCCAAATAAACGAAAGATTTTTATTTTTGGAACATATGTAGAACTTTCAAAAAATTTGATAATGTGTCGATGTTCTTATGGTAGAATTGGTGGACGTTACTCGTGTAGAGTGATCACTTAAGCCAGCTCATACAGGTTGTTAGCCTTAGGTCATTGTATAAAAAAGATTTACATGCATGATTCTTATACACATAGCTTCGTCTCTGTGAGAATTCTATAATTTATCTAAATTAGTTTATATGATTTTATTTGAAATGTAAAAAAAAACCTTGATTTTAACCAACTCCTCGCAGAATATTTCAAAGCAATTGTATTACCGTCTGACGATCGTGAAAGCCTACAATTGTATAATATTTGAGGAATTCTCTGCCACATACTAGCTGGATAAAGTCTCAAAATGGATTATTCTGAATCTGGAGCTAAACTAATTCTAAAAGCGAGATTTTAAATTCAATCTAAAGTGGAATTCAAACCCGTTGTCTTAAATTGCCATGAAATGTCTTTTAAATGTAATAGGAAATTTTATTCTTAATATTATTACAGTGAAACGCTTCCAAAAGTTTAGTTAAATCTCGATAATGACTTTAAAACTTAATCTGCATATATATTGTATAAAGGAATACGTCCCTAGGTTAAATACAATTTTGTTAGCGTATTGTGTAATATAATATTTGATTATAATTAATTATAATAATTATAATAATCGAATGCCCTAGGACTAGAAACAGTAAATCAAAGAAGAAAATATAATGTGTTGGTGCAAATATTTAAAATTAAACACGGATTAGTTACCCAAATACTTTGATGACAGAATGAAGCTGAAGAGAGACTTTCATTCTTACAATACAAGAGGAAGCGACAATATAAGACTACCAAAAATAAGTAAAACACCTCACAAAATTGTGTGATGTACAAAGGTCTAAAATCTTCGATAGCCTGCCAAAGAAAATTCAAAACACGGTGAAAATAAGGATGTTTAAACAAAATTGTGCAAATTGAGTGCAAAAATTTTATTTTAAAAACTTTTAAATGACTAGATTGGATGCAACATGTTTAAGTAAAATCATGTATTAGCCCACACAACATTATGTGTGGAACTAAATAATTAAGATAAATAAAATAATAATGTTTGCATAATCCACTATTAGACTCAAAATTGACATACCTGGAGGACATTAATGCCATAATCGGTAAGGCGTCTAGAATGCTCGGATTTGTACTTCGAATGACTACCTTTCAATAGCACTCAGTCTTTAAAAAGCATATTCTCCTGTTATGTACTTAGCATTTTGGAATTTGCATCACCAATTTGGTCTCCGTACTACAAAATACATAAAAAGCGTCTCGAACGCAGACTTCCACAAAAACACTGAATTTCAAAAATCACGTCCACTTCGATAACTATGACGACTAGTGATGGGTCCGCTGTGTACTCACTACTACAATGTAGTACTACACTACATTGAAGTGCACACTTCGCACATTTTGATGTGTAGTGCACACTACAAACTACAAACACCAAAGTTATTGAAAGTATAAACTTCAAATAGTACACTTCATTTCAAAGCGAACACTACAAAGTACATACACTTCAAAGTTATCGAAAGTATGAGAAACACATTTTAAATAGTGTATTTTTTACGTGAAATTTTTGGAAAGTTGATGTAGCTAAATGGAGAAATCTTTGAAAATAAAATAAATTTTAGCTAAATGGAAAAACAACCCCCCCCTCTCCATGGTTTGAAAATTTTTTGGAATCGAACGAAGAAATCTGTCTGGCGACCTTTTTTTTTTTTTTTTTAGGTCGCCAAATGTTACTTTGGAGAAAATATCGTCATTTATTTAAATATTTTTGTCGTTGACCTTTTTCTTTTTTTTTTTTAGCTCGCTAAATTTTTCTTTGGGAAAAAAATACTTCATTTCATTTAAAAATTTACTTCACTATTACTTCATTTCATTACTTCACTTCATTAATACTACAATTACTTCATTTCATTACTTCACTTCATTAATACTACAATTACTTCATTACTTCACTTCATTTACTTCACTTCATTTCGTAGTACTACAATTGTAGTGTACACTTTGTAGTCTTCAAACTGGTGTGTGTGTGTTGTAGTCTTCATTTTGAAATGAAGTTTTTCCCTTCGCTAATGACGACGCATATAAGTACCATAAGATAACTACTCTTGAAGACAGGCGACCGATAAGCGATATGAAATACCTTTACAAAATACTGAATAATCGCATAGATTCACCTGAAATTTTAAATTCGATACACTTTAATGTCCCGCAGAGACGAAAAAGAGAACCACGCTTTTTACACTTAAATCATTGGAGAACAAACTACGGGAAAAACTGTATTATTAACAGTGTTCTAGATACCTATGACACGGCCTTTGCAGATCTCGATATTTTATATTTAAGTTTTGAACAGTTTATAAAATCCCTTGCGTATAAACTCGTGCGATGACATTTTTCTTCCCATACATGTGAACGCACACACGACATCATAAAAACGCATACACACACGAACACATAAAAATACACAAATACACACACTCACACAAACACGCTATTTCACATATTGTTTTTTATTTTTTTTTATCGATCCTGGTTTTAATATTCTTGTATATATGTGTTTCTTGTAATTGGCCCAAGGCTCTGTGCATCAATAATTGTATTTTTTCAAGATTTATTAATTATATGGCCGCAAGAAAACCAAATGAAAAATAAAAATATCTTATAATCATAGAAAATCACTGCAATAACAACATTGTGAAAGTTTTCTAGCATAAATTCTTCTTCTTTAACAGCCTCGTGGGACTCGTAAGTACGACACCCATTTCAAAAATAGTGACAATAATTTGTTGGTTAAATAATAAGTTAATACAAACATCTGATGACATTTAAAACCAAATTTATTAATCAATTAGAAAGACATACAGAAAAATCAAATCGACGAAAAAATATTTGGCTGCTACCGGGATTCGAACCACAGATCATCTCCCATCCGGAGCAGGCGCGTTATCCAATTACGTTACTGCGGCCTTGTACATTCCGTGAATATATCGACCTTATTTGTAAGTCTTATTTTATTAATTGATTAACATTAATTTATTATTCAATTTTGAGAGCAATCCACTTTTTCTGGTACGTAGGCACAAATTATTTTGCGTAACTGCCACCAAGGGACGTCAGAATTAACCAGTCTTATTAATTTTTTATTAATTTATTAATTTATTGTTGTGAAGTTGCACTCTTTTCAGAACAAAGTTCTGTGAAATTTAAAACCAAATTTATTAATTAACAAGCTGTGCCCGCGCGGCTTCGCACGCGTAGATTTTTAGTACACTGTTTGGATCGTCATAGAACTTTCGCGAACCTTCTAGAACATTCTCCTTCCAGAACTTTCAAAAAATTGATTAATTGTACAGGAACCTTCTAGATACACCGACACATGCCGCCACTCGGTTTAGAAGCATATAGAACTTTCGGTAATTTTCCAGAACTCCTTCCAGAACTTTCCGCAGGTTTTATCGGAACCGTCTACACTCACCGACACAGTCGGCGTGCGTATTTCGAAACAATCTGAAGCATTTGCGGCCTTCCCACAACAAAAGAATGTTCTAGAAAGCACATTTACGTCTTCCACTCCCACCCACGCACAGCCACCCCCACCAAACTCGCATATTTTCAATGTGACACCAAGGACTATCCACCACGATAACCACCGATGGGTGGTTGTGACTGGTTGTGGAGAAAACTTGGCGGGTAGGAAAACACGGGTTTCTTTTTATATACTTATATATATATATATATATGTATATATATATATATATATATTAGTGTATATTATAGATATCTCACAGAGACGAAACTGTATTAATTATGGGAAAGTAGGTATAGAAGTCATTTGGGTGTAACAGGACTTATGACCTGTCTTTTTATGGTTGGCTTAAGTGATCACTTTACACAATTGTAACATTCGCCATTTCCACCCATGATAGAATATACCATGCTTGGAAGTTGTATATATGTTCAAATTGCGTGAAAAGCTTTCATATATGAGTTGTAAGCGCCTTTTCCATGCGGCCTGTACAAAGCCATTTTCATTCCCCTAAATCCCCACAGATGTCGCTAATGAGAAAATCTACATTGATTTTTTACGGAATTTTTGGGAGCAATATACTTTATCTATAATATACACTAATTGATTAATAATGTCTCTGTGACATAAATCCAGCACTGTTCTGAAAGATTTGAACAAACTCAAAATATTCTGGATGTTATATTTAATTTTTACCTTAACAATGTATTAATTTATTTTAACATGTCTCAATTTATATACATTTTACCGAGGTTGTTTTTATTTCTGATTTAACTATATTTTTACGTGAGTTTTACCAAATTTTGATTATTCCACGTATTTGTATTCTAAATCAGTGATAATTCATCTGTAGGCACAAAATGTTTTGAAATATTTAAATTGATACCTCTAATTTTTTCTAAAGAATGAATAATTAAATATATTTCGTATCAACAAACCTTTTTCGGTAGTATCACAACCTCCCATATTTTATATAAAATAAATTATTTACAATTTCAAACATGAAACTGGTATTTTCCTTCGTTTTCATAATGAAGCACTTAACTTTTATGACAGTCTTCTTATAAATTAATAAGCCCCTGAAAGAAGTTACCTTTGTGAAGGGCCCGAATGTAGGTAAACATATTTGAAGAGGCAGTTAGTTATTTGCCAAATATTCCAAGTCAACACAGAATTTACAAACTGGAATTTTGCCGAGTGGTAATTTAATTTGGCCCTAAATTCAAAGGCACTGAAAGAAGCTCTATCCATATTTGATGATACTTGGTTTTTATTTCTAAAAGGCTCCTTTTATTTGCAACGCACAAACAAAATATTTCGCTGGAGATAATATGAATTCAAATACGACTCAAATAATTTCCCCCATACATGAATTTATAATTTGGTAAAAGCTTTGCTGAAAATATTTTCCGTGTCGAAAAAGCCCCGCTGATTAGATTCTGTTTTAAATTTTAAACAATTTCGAAAAATAAAACGGCCGAAAATAAACCTTATTCTAAAATTTTCTCTCTCAAGTGAGAAAATTATATTAAATCTATGGCCTAACCCCTCTCGACTTTCACTAATTTTAACTTTGTTCTTAGCAAACCTCGGTGACTGCAGTCAAAACTTTTTTTTTTGAATATTACCCCTTTAGCTTTCATACTCCGCGTATATTATTTAGATGACATTATGCACAAAATGTATGGGCCTGATCATGCTTATGTTTGTGCAAAACTAAACAAAAATTTTAAAAAAATAATTATAATGAGGACCGTTATTTCATTTTTTCGTAATTACACTCAATATATTTATGTATTATGGAATTTAAATTTGAATAATTGTTGCTAATAGCTTTCCATGTACCATACTAAGTAGTGCTTTGTTATATTGTTATATTGGTTATAGTTAACTGCAGATGCACAGGAATATTTCAAGTCATATTACGACGTTAACAAACTAGTGTTCTCAGACACCCAATTTTTCTTTGCACCCTTCGCGGCTTAATAATTTGATGTTTCCAAAATGCGGGGTACATTATTTATTTTCACGTAATAAATTGCCGGTAAAGTGGGGTAAGCGCGGCCCACTTACAGTAGTTGGGTTCTGTGCCCGCCGAGCGGCCAGCCTTTCATATTACTAATTCAGGGGTTGTTTATCGCGTGCCTTTCTGCACAACAGGCTCGCCAAAGTGTTGGAACATGTTAATTAATGACGCTGAGCGAAATGACGGCCATTTATTTCAAGAATTATGTTATCATCCTTGTAATTGCAAAAAGGACGTGTAATGAATGAATTTATTCTGAATTTACGTCTAAATATAATACAGTCATTGTTTGACCACTTTTTCGTTTTATTGTAATGCTTTGTTTTTATCACTTACGAATTGAAAATGTCAACGTGTTCCAGGGCTAATGGTCCCTTCTTCAGGATACAATTAAACATCACACATATGGAAATAAAAACAACTGTTTTTTAAGTTCAACCTTTTTAATTTTCTGAGACGCGTTTCGCCTTATGAGTATTTGACTGATGTGATTATGGAGTTCTACTTACTTACCTCTGAAACAATTAACAATTAAACATAATAATTTGTCTGTCTGTCCATCCGTAATGAAACGTCCGTAATTTCATTGGAATTAAGGCTAAAAAAAAACAAAATCAACGGCCGGAGATGAGCCTAGAACCCCGGGCCAGCAATCCTGAACCGGCCCCTACCCAACTGTATCGTGACATGTTGTAAATAAAGAGATCAGTGAATGGTACCCACCGCTTACCCAGGACTGTTCTAAGAACAAAAGCTTCCATATCGGTCCTACTCAATCGTTTCCAGGTTGACATTTTTTCTACCAACGTGCAGAACCGTGCTGCTCCGCACCGGTCGTATATACCGTTGCGAAGCGGCACGGCCGCTTCAAAACCATTGTCTCAACCTATAAATACGTCTTTATTATTAATAAACTGAACATACATATAACAATAGCAGATATGTCACCATATATAACAATAATAATATGAATACCAATAAAACATAGCAAAATCAATCAGAGCAAAGATTGTATAAAACAAGGCTGCTTTTTAACAGTCGGGCAAAATTGACGATTCAAAACTCACTGGCGGGCCTCTGACCACTCATGATTCCTATTTTTATTATTTTTGTTAACAATTTAAATTAAGCATTTATTATTAAGGTATTATGCAACAAAAGAAATGCAATATTATGATATTGTTGTTTATTAAAATAATAAAATAAATAGCATCTTCTGCCAAATAAAGAAACAAAATTCAAAAAATCTATATCTAAGTAATTGGTACAATTAATGTGATTTATGAAATTGTTTCTTTTTTAATAATTCTATGTTAGGCGTCAGAGCAGATGTTGATAGTAACAACAAATCAGAAATATGTTGCTCAGTTAGAGATGTGCGGTAATTATTTTTTATATAATTAAGATTTGAAAACGTCTTTTCACAAACATATGTTGATCCAAAACTACTTAATAATTGAAAGGCCAGGTCAGTTATTTCAGAAAAGTCTTCCTTTGGCACCAATTTCTATAAATTCTTCCGAAGACGTGACACTTTTTCAATTTGGCGGAAATTTTAATACTCACGCGAGCCATTTATAATGCGTTCGCGGGTCACCATTTGGCCCGCGGGCCTGGGGTTGGGCAGCCTTGGTATTAAACATTAATACATATTTAAAAGAAGACGAATTCCACAGAATGTGGCAGTGGATGGTTCAAATCAGACTGACAACCCCGTAGTTGAGAAAATTAAAAAACACAAGAAAAAACAAATTGTGATATCCGAGTAGGAAGGCACAGGACCGGCAGATAATCACTCAGTGCATGAGCAACAACGTTAAGAGATAATTATTTTTTCTATGTTGTTTCTTATATGCTATTTTTCTTTCAGAGATCTGGATCAAGTGTCGTGGTGATGTACTGACAATCCGCCGCCATGACAGCCGCGGCTCGTCTCAGCTCGCTGCTCGCCGCGTTTCTTCTCTTCGCGTCTCCGCTTCTCGTGTACGGGGACAAGTGTACCACGTAAGTTATTTCATGCTTTTATTAAAAACTAGCTGTTACCCGTCAAAAATGACGGTACTTTTAAATGTCGGTTCCTAAAGAATAAGTATATATTTAATTATTAAAAAAAAAGAAAAAAAAACATACAATAAATCAGTTACGGACGTTGCACGAAGTTACGACGGATGGATGGGCGGACAGAAAACGAAATTATTATAATTGGGATTGAAATGTTGGTCAACCACTAATTTGATCAAAAAAATCGCAGGATTTCCATTCAGGAAGAGAGCCACGGAATCATCTCTTTTTTAATTCAACGTGTACACAGTTTAAAAATGCCGGTACATATTGAAATAATGCTGATACATAGTTTAAAAATGCAGATACACGATTTAAAATTTCTGGTCTACAATTTAAAATTCACGGCCCACAATTTTAAATTTCTGGTTCACAATTGAAAGTTGCTGGTCCGAAGTTTAAAATTACTAATTAGTCCGCTAAAATCTAGTCAATTGTTTGAAAATGTTGATCCACAGATTTTTTTGCATATTAACGCTTTTGTAACCCCGACTCTAGGTTTCTATATCAATTTGTATATTCCATATTTGTTCTATTGCAGACCCATACATTTCTCATTATTTTCAGATCCAATTATAATGGAGACTGTCAAATAAATTTACAAACTCATATTGTTTTTATTATTTTATAAAAGATTATGGGTTGTTTCACAGACTTAAATTATTTAGGTTAGTTAATATCCGATAGACATGATCTATCGGATATTAACTAATCTAAATAAAGATAACCTAAATATAGAAAGTATGTCATATTATTTAAGTAGAGTAATCAAAAGCTTTGAAAAGAAAGCGATGGTGACGTGGTGTATTTTAGAATATAACAATGTTCATTTCACAAATATTTGTTGCGAAATAAAAACCATGAAAATTTTTGTACAAGATTCCTCTTAAATAAATTTTCTCTTTATTAAACTAGTGCAGGCAATATACCACTTTTAAAACCTTATACAGCATATTTTTATTGAATTTTCTTTTCGACTCTTTTCCTTTTGGCGTTTCATTGAAATTCTTCGTTGCAAGGAAATTCAGATAAATGCATTTATAAAAGATTTTCTAGACAGAACGGACATTTTAAAATTGACTTTCTTTTAATAAAATTCTTCAAAAATGTACAAACATATTATAAACATATAGTAAATAACATTTTTTAACCGGAAAATAAATTTTACCCTCTTTAAATCGTCACCGTATGTTTTTATAAAATGTATAGTAGCGGTTTTGTTTCTATATAGCTCGAGTGCTATATATCGCAACAGATATGAGTTGATTGTCGGTTACATATTGAAATCTTGCTTATAGTATTTGACCAACACTCTAAAATTTTGCAAATGAAGGTATTTCAGATGACAATACAATAATTATTTAGTAATTTTGCAAACGTTTAAGTTTTAATGTTAATAGCATTCTAAAAATATATATTTTCGACGCAAATTTAATTAATTGTACAAAGTAGCTTAACACTATTAAACTTAACATTATTTTTTAAATTACACCATTTTGCAACATATCACTCGTAAATAAATACTTTATTATGGCTGGAACACTTTATTTAAAATTCAATAGAACATTTCATCAAATCTCCGCTCGAAGTAATCACTCCGGTTTATTTCGCTTTTCCAGGTAAGAAGTTCGCTAGATTATTCGATTCGATATCTGTCGCTTCGCAATTTCACGACTGGGCACACCTGGCCGTCGTCTGCGACGCACTTTGCAATGATTTCGCACTTTGGTACTTTGGTAACGAGCTGTCAACGTGACAACAACAACTACCGTGCCGCGGCTGAAAAATGCTGGCAATTTCATACTTTCTAGTGTTTAGGAGAAGATTATCGTGACTTCTAGGTGTTTCTAGGTGTTTATCGAATGTTTCATTTCCCGAAGATTGTAATTCGCCTTAGGCCGTTCTCGATTTTTCGATAGTTTTTAATAGCAATCATTGGATAAGCGATCGTATTTCAATAAAATTAAAAGTGTTGGACGCTTTTCCTCAAATCCCATCACTCACCCCAACATTAAAAAACTGCCCCACCATAATTCTATTTGATTAGTTATACTAAGATATGTACAATACATACCACAAATTTGTTCATTCGTTCCAATTGGTTGTAGATAAATTTACGAAGAAATCTGAATCTTCCAGTTGCTCCCAAGTGTTTTTGTCGAAGTCATAAAAAATAAGTTTATTTTTTTACTGGGTATGTAATGGCCTCGATTCGACTTGAAATGGATATACAATCTAGGGGAGTGTTCGCAGGTCGCTCGGGGGTGAGCCGGCGGTCAGCGATCGGCTTTCCGAGCACGTATGGGGAAGAAGAACGCGAGGAGATGTAAAAAGGGAAAAATTTATAAAAAAGCCATCCCCCAGATACGGCACGGGGTTTACACCTACATACATAACCAAACCTGAAGCGTAAAAGTCAACGAAGATGTTTATTACACCAGAAATACCGCTCTCAGGTCGTGTTAGACCAAAATAACAAGAAAATCTTTGCCTACAGCCAAAACAATGCAAACGACAAAATATTTCATTCTTAGAAAACATTATTTTAAATTCAGAGAAAACGCAAAATAATAAGCGCCATTTTCAAAAATTTCTTGACACAAAAATTGTATAGTCTTAAACGACTATTTAAAATTAAATTAATTGTAGACTCTAAGGAATGGGAAAATTAAATATCTTGCTAAGTTAACTGCTTATAATTTTTAAACTCTTAAACATTAGATTTGTCTCCGTAATCTAAGGTATGATTACGTTTTCCTACAAAACTATATTCTGTACTAGCTATAACCCATCAAAAATGACGAAACATTTCTTCGCGTCTTTGCAAAGCCCTAGTATATATTTATAATATCTTTTTGGAAGTTCACGAAGAGGCGACAATAGTAATATGCGTAGAGTGGCCGGAGATTTAGGGTTTGCTGGCCCAGGGTTCAAGCCCCATCTCCGGCCATTTAGTTTCCTTTTTAAGTCTCGAATTTGAATAAAATTGCTGACGTTACACGAAGCTACAGGGACAAATAGACAGACAGACGGACGGACGGATGGACAGACGAACAGACAACGATATTATTATGTTTGATTATTATCATTAGTTTTATGAATAAGGCACGTTTATGACATACTGAAAATAAATTTATAGATGGCGGTCTTTGTCATTGTCGCTATTATGACAAATTGTATTCAGTTATTGATTTTAAATTAGTATATCTAAGTACCTAGCGGTTATTAAAAATATATTATTTAATGTATAACTTCTGACATAAATGAATAATAAAAAAACATATTTTCGTTTAAAATACAAAAAAAAAAATATATTAACGTCTCCATTTGAAAGTTTTAGAAAAACTGCGGTTTATGTTGTTTTGGCAGAAAGGTCCCAAAATATTCCGCTATTTTTATGCATAGAGGAACGTATATTACGTACCTAATAATATTTTATTATATTCATACTAACCAAACTGAAAGACCTCAGCGACGGTATTATGGATAATATTGCGATAACGGTGCCGGAATTCCATAGACAATAAGTAACATTCATTGCTATTCAGCCATTGCATTGCTTTGAAAAATATATATCTCAGACTTGGATTTCATTCTTTAAGGGGGGGGGGGTAAGGTTAATTCGTACAAAAAAAGGCATGTTTTTGTGAATTCTTTGTGACGTACAGTTAAAACCTCTTTATTAAAACCAATAGTACATTAAAGTATGACATTTGTAAAATATTTTGTAAAATTTTCAAGACGAAATATTAAAAAATACGGCAATGGCAGCAATTATTCGGACGTGTCTCGGAAAAAAGGAGAATTGCGGTGTCCATCATAACTTGGTGCTAGATCATCTGACATCAAAAAATCAAAATTCATTCGTTAGATAATAGGTTTTCCCACGTAACGCTGGGAGGGTTTTTTGAAATTTCAATTTTTCAATTTTTTGGAACACTTTGAAGAGAAAAACGCGATGTGGGGAAAACGTTTTAAAGCTTTGCACACTGTAAAATTCAAAATAAAACTCAACACTTATTTTATACTTACACATAATTTGTCGATGCCATGTTCACACAGCAAAGAGCTTTAGTCATCAGCATCTTTTTGTCCTTGTCTAAGCAAAACTCTTCTAATACAATAGCACGTCCGGTAGTCCTCAGGTGAGCGCGTCTCTTAGCTGCCCGAGCAGGTATAGAAAATCAGTCTGATATCGCTCAAATGTTCACAATTTCGTCAATTTTGCTCCGATTGACTTGAAATTTTGATACAATATTTTTGCGATGTTATACATTCATTTAAAAAATTTAAAAACCTTACCCCCCCTTAGGTGACGGGATGGGCATTATTTGTAAGTATTATATTTCTTACAAATATTATTTATAATTGAATTTTATTATTAAAATGTTAATGGCCATTATTTGTATGTATTATATTTCTTAAAATATGATTTTTAATTAAATTTTATTTTTTAAATGTTCAAGACAAAATTAAGTGTGTTGAAAATCAACAAATACAGTGAAGAGCAACGCACCGCACACCCAGGGCCGCTCTATGAATAATAGATGCCACACACACTTATTGAAAGTATATACTTCAAATAGTACACTTCATTTTAGAGCAAACACTACAAAGTATACACACTTGAAAACTATCGAAAGTACGAGTACGTACTTCGAATACTATATTGTTTATGTGAAATTTTTAGGAAGTCGATATAGGTAAATGAAGAAATTTTTGTAAATTGAAAAACTCCTCCCCCATGATTTGAAAAAATTTTGGGACCGAACTAAGAAATCTCTGGAAACTGAAACACCCCCCCCCATATATAATTTTCCGGCAATCTTTTTTTTTTAGTCACCGAACTTTTTATTTTGGTAAAAAATAACAAATTATTGATATTGTACTATAATACTTAATTACTTCATTAGTACTACAATTTTATAGTACTGCAATAGTTCACTTCATTAATACTACAATTACTTCACTTCTTTAATAATTTCGTAGTACTACAATTAGTTCACTTCATGTTCTTTTTACTACAAATGTAGTGTACACTTTGTAGTCTTCAAACTGGTGAACATGTGTGTGTTGTAGTCTTCATTTTGAAATGTAGTTTTTCCCTTCGCTAATATCGAATCATTACCATCCATCTTACCTTTAAATCAAGCGCAGATTAGTTCTGTAGCGGGAACGCCGCCATTTTATCGGTATCGTCGTCCCGCGCGGAGCCCATTTCCCGCCTTTATTACGCAATCGGTAGCCGCCATCAGAGATTGCGCAGGTCGGCAAAACAGGCTGCTGTAAATTCCATACAAAAGTTTTATTTTTCGTTTTTCAATACCTACCTGAATGGTTTCATCGATTTCCAAAGGCTGCTTTTATATTCCCTACTCATATTAACGGCGGTCAGCACTGGTTTTTTTAGAAATCTATGGTTAAGTGGATAATAGAAAATTAATTAACTAACTAAAATTAATATGGCTTATTTGGAAATTATAATCTACAAGAAATGATTTTTGTCGGGGGTATGTCTTCATCTTTCGTTCTGTGAGCTGGATTTTACTGAGCGGTAGTCAATTGTTTTCACCTCTGTCTGAGTAATATATATATGGGTAATATAAAATGATTTGAGGCGTATCTTTGGACGGATTTTAGAAAATGGACTTTAGTGCAGACTTTAAAACAATGAGCTCTTTTCTATGTTTAAGGAGCCAAGCATCACAACATTTATAAAACTGTGAAGACTTCGATGGCTTGGTCATGTGGAGAGAATGTCCGAGCATCAAGCACCGGTATCCCTGCCGAACTCAAGACCGATAGCGAAGCCGCTTAGGAAGGCTAAACAGTCACAACCTCCTCAAAGACATATCTGCTTTGGAGCTTCTGAACTGGAGAGAGCTGGCACAAAACCGAGATGAGTTTGGGAAGACTATTAAGAAGGCCAAGACCCGCCAGGGGTTGCTGAGCCAAGGGTCATGATGATGATGAATATTAAACGATGATTTTGAAGCATATGTAAAATATAAATGAGCTATGACTTTTGTATTTCGGAATTTCCACCGGTTTCCTTTGCGAAAACAACATGTTTTGTGAATGTTCCAATCACACAATTGAAACAATATATTTTTTAAATAATTGAAAATTTTAAAATAATTGGAAAAATTGAATTCCGCCAATTCCGAAATTGAATTTGAAGTCACCATGGCTTTTTAACCTGTATATGGATAATTGTATGAAAGAACTGAAGGAAGTAGAAGTTGGAGCGAAAATGGATGGATCCACCATATCCTGCCTACTATACGCAGACAACGCAGTATTAGTGGCTAACAGTGAAGCTGATCTGCAGTACCTGGTATCCAGGATATCCGATGTATGCATGCAGAGTGATCTTATAATGAATATCAGCAAATCGAAAGTGATGGTATTCGAGAGAGACGAAAGAGTGACTAAGTGTGATATAATTGTAAACAATGAATGCTTAGAACAAGTGAACGAGTTTGTGTATTTGGGAAGTATGTTTAGCAGAGACGGCAAGGCTGAGAATGATATCAAAAGGAGAGTGACTGCGGGAAACAAAGTTAATGGTGCTCTAAATGCAATTATGGCCAATAAGGATCTGTCAAAGGAAGCAAGACTAGCGGTACATAATGGCATTCTAGTGCCAATCCTAATATATGGAAGTGAAGCCTGGAATTGGCAAAAGAGGAATGAAAGTAGACTGAATGCGGTAGAAATGCGATCACTAAGACGCTTGTGTGTAAAATCTTTGGTAGATAGAGTAAGGAATGAACAAATTAGACGTGAATGCAATGCTGGCTGTAGTGGGGTAGATAAAATAAAGAAAGGAGATGGTTTGGTCATGTGGAACGTATGAACGAGGAAAGGATGGTTAAGAAAATATATGAGGCGAGTGTTGAAGGCAACAGAAATAGAGGGCGTCCGCGAAAGACCTGGCACCATCAGATACAACAAGTGTTTGAGGATGGCCCCATTAAAAGCCGCAACAACCGTAGAACTTGTATGAGAAGATGTATGAATGTGGCCGAAGTAAAAGTGGTGTGCCAGGATAGAAGAGTGTGGCGTTCAATCCTCTCTGCCTACCTCTGCGGAGAAACGGCGTGATGGTTAGTTAGTTAGTTAAAACCATATAAGTGGCGAAATAACTCATCGTGTATGTAATACAAATTTTAGCCTAATTGTATATTATCACGGGATGTGGCTTTGGGAGACAAATGAAAACACTAGTAATTTATTTAGTTAAATTTATTACCCAAGAAAGTATTATAAAAGAAACCAATGATTTTCACATCTATCTACATACATGCGTTTAAGAAAGTGTAAAGGTAAACACAAGCAATTCATTATCACGGTGATATATCTGTCTCGCTTACTCTAAATATTTTTACCACATTGTTTTATAGAATGTATAATATTTCATAAGATTTATTGTTATCATGAAATATAATAAATAAATAGTATTAAGAAACTGAGCTCTTTATAAAAGAAATGTAGGTACGCAAAATCTATTGTTTTATGATTTACTAACTTAAGGTTTATGTAGGAACATGTATTCGGTTCATTAACATCGTATTGATAATAGGAATAATTAAAATAAAATAAAATATTAACGTGCTTAATGAATTTTTCTGTCATAATCGTACATTAACTAATTTTTCATAACTAAGCTTTTATTATTTAAGGATCTCTTACGTATTCTGTTAGTCGGAGAAGATCTTAGATATAATTATTTATTCATCAAAGATAAAAATGAAGAGCCAGTTTTCCGTCGGTTCCAGAAAATCAGAATTAATGCGAATTATAAAATTTTCAATAAATAAAACATTATGAATCAAATTAGTAAAAGGAGAAAATCTTAAAACAATTTTTGAATTTTTACGGGTCGGTAAAAAATTCTACCTGAAACACAAAGAAACAAAATTTCAATCATGGATTTGGTAGTTTCCCTGTAATGGAACATGATAATATTTAACTTAAATTTTTCTATAACGTTGAGTTATTTTATAACTAGCTATAACCTGTCAAAAACGACATACTTTTATATATCGGTTGCTAAAGATAAGTATGCAAAATTTGGGTTAGATATGTAAAACGGTGTAGATTTGTTTAGAAAATGTACCGCTGAGGGAATTTCGTCTATTTTACCTGCCGGGTCCTAAAGAATTAGTAGATATTTATTTATAAAAAAAAGTTTACCGTTACATGACGTTATGGACAGATATACATCAAAATTGTTATTATTGCGAATACTTTAGTTTAGAGAGGTGTATTCTGTCTTAGCATCGGGTGATAAATAAGACTAAAAAAATACACAATAAAATTTGTACTACTCAGGTGTTGTCGGGATGAACCCCTGATTTTATTATCGATTCTGGGCTTCCCACTGGGTTATTGAACTTATATTACCATATACCATTTCTCTCAGTGTCCCCCGTGATGCCGATCATTGGTAATTCACATCTGTTCTACCGGCTGACTGCAAATTCATACAAAATTTATATTTAGCCGATAAAACTTTTGTGTCTGGCGCAAAAATTGAACCGTTCGTTCCGGGGTGACCAAAAAATCCATGGCTCGTAGCTCAACGTTGATGTCTACAGAAATCTACGCGTCCATAGATATCTAGACAGCCCAAAAACCAGAGACTACCAAGGATAATTGTCCAAAAACACGTAAACAATTGTGCACCTATGTTTACATCGCATCTGCAGCGTCACGGAAAAAATAGGTGCTGAAAATACATTGGAAAAACCGCGAGTATTCTTAATATGAGAATTAAATGGACATAGAAAGCATTACATCACTCTTGGCTCTACAATCCCTGGTGGATTTTGGCCTTCTCAAGAGTCTTCCTCCACTCTTTTTGGTTTTGTGACAGCTCTCTATAGTTCAGAAGCTTTAAGGCAGAAATGTCTTTGTTGTCGCTCCACATTAATTTTGGCCTTCCTAAGCTCCTTTGCCCTATCGGCCTTGGGGGACTTTGGTGCTTGAGTCATTCTCTCCACATGACCGAGCCACCGAAGTCTTCCTAGTTTTATAAATTTAATGACATTTAGTTCCTTTTACAGAGTATAGAGCTCATTATTGTAACGTCTGTGCCAAAGTCTATTTTCTAGAACCGGTCCGAAGATACGCCTCAAAATTTTCCATTCAGAAACGTCCAGTGCTCGCTCATTCCGCTTAGTAGTACCCACGTCTCAGCTGCGTACGTGATCACTGGCCTAATAAGCGTTTTGTACACTAATATCTTGGTGTTTCTGGAGAGGAGTCTGGATTTTATCTGCTTTTGTAGGCGAAAAAAACAGCGATTTGCGTTCACTATGCACTTCTGGATCTCTGTAGTATTATTATTGTTTGTTATCAGGGAGCCTAGGTATGTAAATCTTGGTACCGTTTCAAAATTTTGACTTCCACATGAGAGAGTTGGGGATTTGTTGGGTGCATCCTACGGCCGTGTATTTGGTATGAAGAAAGCACACACCCAAACAATGTCAAAAATGAGTTATGCATGGGTTTGAACAGCTCATTATATTATCTTTATGTATTAAAAACATCCGAGCTCTAAGTGATATAGTTTTTTTGTAAATTGATCCTTTTTTTTCCCCATCATCACAGCCGTCACCGTTAAATTAAGTCTTAAACAAAAATGTGATTTGACTGTTCTGCGGCTTCAAATTTACAATTCCTTGGAAAACAAACATACTGGTTAAAAACGTTTATGTGGCATGGACGCACTGCAACTTTTTAATTCTAGCGTTACTACACGATAATAATTAATAATTTTGTAGAAAAAATCTAAGGAGATTGAAGATTTTCTACGCCTCAGATAATATTCTTTAATTCACGTTTTATCAAATTCATAGAACACAGAACCAAAACAGAACAAAATAAGTACTGTTTTTTGTACATTTAGTCATTTTGTATAAATAATCCAACCTGTACGCATCATAACCATTCAAACGCATCATATCTTCGTAAATAAAAGTTTTTTACTAACAATTACATTAAAAAAACATCTCTACAATTAATCCAATGCAACAGGAATTAAGTATCGACATACTTATTAGATTGTTTTAGTTTTAAATTTTTAGAGAGTATTTTCTGAGTTCCATGTTCTTTGGGTTGGATGCTTTTTGTATAACTACGTCCATATAACACTGCTGTAAGCAAAAAATTAAAAACTTTTTAGAATTTCTAATCACAATTTAAACAAATGATTATTTAAAAAAATGTTTTTAGGCTTTCACGGCAGTTCAGAATCTTGTGTGCAGTTTTCTGGGATTTTCTGTCGTGCATATCTGACCTCTCCGGCCAACGTTTCGGATCCTATTGCAGGGTCTATCACCAAGGCTGATGAAGAATGTCAGAAGAAATGATTCTTTCAATTGCTAAGATACTGTTGAAATATAAAAAGAAAAAATGGTGGAAAAATAACTCAAAAATAACTTGAACGAATTTAATTTTAGTGTAAATTAAAACAAACAAAATTTTATTTACATTTGCGTTACAGAAAGCTTTAAGGTAAATAAGCAATTCACTAGTGCAGTGATATATCTGTCTCGCTTCCTCCAGCCATTCTTTCTAAATTACCTTCTCTCTCTACTCATTAGGGGCTGCATCGTCGTCAGGTTGTGCAATTTTCTCCATTGTACAGGATGATTTTCAACAATATTGCACTTTTTATAAAATAAATTTTAATTATATAATTGAAAATTTAGAACATATTTATGATATAAATATTCTTTGAAAATTAAAACAAAGTAGTTTAAAAGTAGATGTTTGTAGAGACAAGATAAATATTTTGTCATGGATTTGCCGTGGTGGGAGAAGAAACGAAACAATTGATAGAAATCCGAAAATTTATTTAATACCAAAATCATTGGACACCAAGATAGCTGGAGCACTTTTCTGTAATTCGTTAGAATATTTTTTTGGCTTGTCTCTGGAATACAGATGCACACGACGAACATTGCTCAGGTTCGTTTAATAATTAATTTCCTAAATTTTATATTGTCCATTATTCAATTTGCTGTAGCGCTAAATTGCAACTGTAATTAACAAACCAACCGCGGCAACCAAGACTTCAGACTTGCTTCCATAGTGGCTTAGAGTCACTTGCAGTCTACGATTTATAATAGCACCAGTTTGGTCTGCCGTCGGTCTTTGGCCGTAAGGCTTGTTTTAAGCGCGTGATGCATCGTATCAATAATTATGAGTTGCGACTTCTTTTTAAATTGAGAATATTTCAATAAGAAAAATGTTTGAATCCAACGCAAATCGCCAGATTCGTGAGGATGAGAGTAAATTGACAAGATTAAGAATGGGAGATGGACGGGGTAAATTGGGATGATTCCAAGTGGATTGAATAACGAAAGAATTGTTAGGGATGGAAAGCTCGACTTACTTATCTCAGTATCTTCTTCTACCTTCCAGTAACTCAGAAAAGACGATTGAAAATGCTCATCGGTATGAAACAGCAACAAAATTTTTATAAATACCTTCACATCCGATGATGCCCGAAGCTAACGATTGTCGGTTAACGGTGATGATATATTTTTTCGAAAATGGTGATCGATTTTTTGTTGCTTTTATTGTTAGGCACTAAATTTGGACTGGCTAAAAAATAGGGGAGGGGGGGTCGTGACGTAAATGCCAGCAGAACGTCCATTCGCGAACACTGAGTCTATGTCCACAAAACTAATTAAGCAATGCGTAACCATAAAATTATTGAACTTCTGTTACTAAAACTCCAGAACTGGCAGAAAAGGAAGGAAAATAGACTAAATGCAGTGGAAATGAGATCACATAGGTGCATATATTCATTCATGATAGAGTTAATAGAAAATTATGTAAAACTGATCTTATCTTTGTGAATGTGATTGTAATATTGATATATGATATCTGTATATCGAATAAATAAATATTTAGTTTTATCTGGACTGCCAGATATTGTTGGGCCCGGTTGCGCCGTCAGAAGTAAGAGTAAGAGTTAAGAAAAATCATAGATTTTTGCATTCTTCACCAATCAAAACCCCCGTTTTCGTAAAAATCTATGTTTTTTGCTTAACTCTTACTCTACTTCTGATGGCGCAACCGGGCCTTAATGGAGGGAATCTCCAAAAATGAATTTGAATAGAGTTAAAAACTAGGTGGTTTATGTGGTTCGGTCATCATGATCGTTGATCGAATGAATGAGAATAGAATAGGAGGCGAGTTTTGATGGTATCAAAAATAAAAGGATGACCGCAGAAGATTAAACGTGTTAATCCAACGAAGTATATGCCCGAGTTCACAAGGCAGTGGCAGTTTCAGGTGCTCTAAAATACAAAATTTCGAAAATAAAAAAATGGCCATCAAGAGAAAGATGTGAATGTATAATGACCAATAATGACAAACGGCATAAAAACAAAGTCAGACACATCAAGACTAATCAAACACTGAGACGAAGACACTGACCATGATAGCAAGCAAGACTCCGAAGGATCGAGTGAGAAAAACTAGAATAAGAAAAATATGAGAGGCAGAGGTATGGTCTTGTCCGAGACATGACAGCACCAGACTTCCTCATATCGAACCACAGAGTCAACCTCATGGAACCCGCCTTCGCGGAAGACCTTCCTAAAGATGAAAGGACAGCTCATGAAAGACAGATGGGAATCCATCTCACAGGAGGCCTATCCTCAGGAGAACAGACCACACTGGAAGATAGTCTTGTTAGAAGTCTTAAAGATAAGCTTGCATCATAATATTTATGCATGTGGATGAGATAAAAGTTATATGTTAGGTTAAGACAATGTGAAATAACGTGATGGTAAGTTAGTTAGTTTAATATTTATATATAAAAGACTAAATTTGTGCGGCTTAAGGGGGGGGTAAGGTTAATTCGTACAAAGAAAGGCATGTTTTTATGAATTTTTTGTGACGACACAGTTAAAATCTCTTTATTGAAACTAATGATATATTGGAGTATGACATTTGAAAAATATTGTGTAAAATTTTCAAGACAAAATATTTAAAAATACGGTAATGGCAGCAATTATTCGGACGTGTCTCGGAAAAAAGTAGAATTGCGGTGTCCATCATAACTTGGTGCTAGATCATCTGAAATCAAAAAATCAAAGTTCATTCGTTAGATAATAGATTTTTTCCAGGTAACGCTGGGAGGGTTTTTTGAAATTTCAATTTTTCAATTTTTTGGAACACTTTGAAGGGGAAAACGCGATTTTTTGCGAAAAATATCGACTAATTTGTTATTAAAAAATAAAAATTAATAACAAATTTAAAAAAAAGTCTCCAGCGTTACCTTGTAAATTATTATTATTATTAAAAAACTCAACACTTATTTTATACTTACACATAATCGTTGATGCCATGTTCACACGGCAAACAGCTTTCATCATCAGCATCTGTTTGTCCTTGTCTACGCAAAACTCTTCCAATGCAAATAGCACGTCCGGTAGTCCTCAGGTGAGGGCGTATCTTAGCTGCCCGAGCAAGTATAGAAAATCAGTCTGAGTATCGCTCAAATGTTCATAATTTCGTCAATTTTGCTCCGATTGACTTGAAATTTTGACACAATATTCTTGCGATGTTATAAATTCATTTAAAAAATTAGAAATAAAATGCCAAAAAAAAAAGTTAAAAACCTTACCCCCCCCTTAAGGACGCATTGTAAACAATGGTGAATTAAAAACAGTAGAAGTTACAATCGGTTATAAAAATAAATTGATGCTACAAATGGATAAATTGTTATAGAGTTAAAACTCGTGTTTTTGAATCATTATACCGCACCAATGGCACTTTTATTTGCCAAATTTCTACCCTCAAGTTCCGTTCACGCAGTCGCTCCGTGTGAAAATCGTCCGACAAAAAATACTCAATTGAAATTGATGTATTTTTAGGTATTGTTAAGGCGGTCGTCTGGCAATCTAAATTATTATTTTTAATTTTATTTATTAAGAGAATATCGTTATTGTATTATAAATTCTGTTGGATACAACAGATGAACCAGACTCTTTTACCACAGAACTCAGTCTGGTTAAAGAGATAGTTAAAGACTTTTAAATAAAATTAAAAAGTAATGATTACATATACTGAAAAATTAAACAAATGAAATGTTAAAATATATGACACTGTGCTCATTGTGTACGCTTAAATAAATAAATTAATAAATATGAGTAAATATCAACATTTTTTCTCATAGCTTCTCTTACATTTATTTTCATATTTTAGTATAGAAATGTATCGAATTAAAATTCATATTCATTAAGTGTCATATATTTTAGATACACATATTTCTTCAAAATGACACAAACTGGATTATTTTATCAATTAATAAATTATCAAACCATCGATGTTTTTTTTATAAATGAAAAAAATTGCTACACTTTGTCGGCCTTAGATAGCTGTGGATTTGTGGCTAGATTTTTTCTCAATAATTTATAAAGTAAACAATCATCTTTGATTGATGACATTTATTTTTTAATCGTTCAGTTGTTTTATAATTTATCTTTTAAAATAGATGTAATTGACAAGTTGTTAACTTCGATATTTTAAAATAATTGTTATTATTATATCATCCTGTGTTATAGTCTTAGGCAATAGTACATAAGTTTATTGGTTAGTAAGTTGTTTTGTAAAATAATTTTAATCTGTAAATCTCCCTTGAGGTGAGTTCTCAAAAGAACGGTACTATATAAATTATTAAAATATTATTATCATGAATTTCTGGGCAACTAAATGGAAGTTGTTTTGGCAAGAATTTGTGTTTGCAATTCGTGAATTATTGATGTAATATCCAAATATATGTCACGTATTTTTTCCGACTAAGCTAAATGTGCTTGCTATGAAACAAGGATCATCTTTTTTAAATCAAGGAACGAGCTTTAAACTACAAATTTTTTGCTTAATCTGATTACTTTTGACCAAATTCACAAAAAAATTTAACAGTTACATAATGTTAAAACGCAAAAGCAAGAAATAGATGCCCAATTTTCAGGACAACGTGACGTGTTTATGTGTTAGATAAAACGCATATTTTATACGAACCCGTATATTTTACTGAGAAGTACGGCAGAGGTGTAAGCCAAACTGTCCATCCCAAAAGTACGTCTTATCACGGTGAACTCCACCGCTCTCTTAATGACGCTGGATAAGACTTGAGCAAAACGCCGAGATTTACTTCTCAGTGAAATATACGATTGGCATAAAATATCAATTTTATTTAACACAAAAATATATCCAACGACCGTAATAATAACCTTCAATCTTTTATAACGCGACGTGTGTTACCCTGTAAACGGAACTCAGTGACACGATTATCGAGGAAATGTACCGTTCCCTTGAACGGGACAAAGTTACCCCGGGGAGTACGATAAGTCACGCGGAGTGATTCCCTGAACGGTCTCCGGGAAATCTCCGGGGCCAAGCGCGGGAAGATAAAGAAGTGATCACCGCCATTAAATCCACGATCGGCCATTTAGATCTTTCCGGCTTCTAAATCCGAATCTAGCGGCGTTAACCTCGATTTGGGATCAACAAATTTAGAGCCGAGTAAAATTATTATCGCGATGATAAAACACGCTTCCCTTAATAAATTAAGTATTTTTACCGATGGTAAATATTGGTGGAAATATTTAGAATCGCTGTTTTAACCCTTTATTAGGCACGGTCATTATATTGCCATCCAACTTTCATCATCGATTTTGGCAACTGTGTATAGTGAGGTGATGGTAAATATTGGCGGAAATATTTAGAATCGCTGTTTTAACCCTTTATTAGGTACGGTCATTATGTTGCCATCCAACTTTTATCATCGATTTTGGCAGCCGTGTTAAGGGGTTACACCGCCCTAGGAGCCTGAAATTTAGGCTCCTAGGGCCATAGTTATATATGAAAGATTCTTGTTTCGAACATATATATAGAACTTTCATAATTTGATAATGTTTGAATGTTACACGATGGAATTGGTGAACGTTGCATTGTGTAGAGTGTAGAGTGGACACTTAAGCCAGTTCATACAGGTTGTAAGCCCTGAGCCCTTGTATAAGATAATTCCATCCAGCTTTGTCTCTGTGAAAATTCTATAATTTATCCTTAATTAAGAAAATTTTTAATTTTTTAAAAGAATATTTTTTTAAAGAAACTAAACAAAGTATATATTAAATTATTATTTTTTGGAAAATTTAAAAGAAGAATTGGCGCGTCATGTCCATTCTTGTGGAGCTCCTCCGACTTGACTGAGATGCAACATTCCTCAATGTGCATTTATTCGAGAAAAAAAAAACGTCATGTACTTATTACAAAATTAAACGTTTATAATGTAGTATATCAGATTAGTAAAAAATATTTTTTTTTATAAAATTGGGAGTAGTTTAAAAAAATTTCCATCTTAAATTTTTTTTTAAATTAAATAGAGATGCGAACACGGAATACGTGTCACATCAATATTCTTAGTATTTTCAAACTAAGCTAAACGCTTGTGCTATGAAAATAGGACTAACTTGCTAGTCTGGAGTGAGGTTCGAACCCGCGACCTTTGGACGGGGCGAGTGTCCTAACCACTAGACCAACAAGCTACTACGATTGCTATTAAAAAATTACTATTCATTAAAAAAAAGATATTTCATTTCTGAATATGTATATAGGTAACCTTTTTTTCTGCCACGGACAAACGTGCACCGGAGAATTTTTTATCTCAGTTACGGCGGAGGAGCTCTACGGGAATGCTGGCGACGTGGCCATTATGATTTGTTTTCAAAAGTTTTCTTATAAATTTCATTAAGAAAAACATAAAATTAATTACTCAATTTATACCTAAATTTCAGGCTCGCAAGGGGGCGTAACTCCTTAAATATTATAATACAGATCGTTTGAAAGGTGGTTCTGGAGTATTTATGTGTGACAAGCAAGAATGTAGGCCGCATTTCAACTGTCAGTTTCCATGTAGGTAGGTACATGCTGAAGCCAGTATAGTTGGCCTTGTTTAGTGAACTGACAGAATCCTCAAAATATAATTAAAAAAAGTTTTTTCTCCTTAATTATTGTAATATCGAGTATGCCCTCGATATGACAGTGTAAATTAAAAAAAAGAGTTTTTATCTCAAATAGTTTTTCAAATTTTTCAAACACATTTTTATTCAACATTATAAATTGAAAGACGTATAATGTCTTCGAAATATTTCGACCATGTTGTTATTTAGCATTCCAGATTTTATAAGTACCGCATGTGTTGTCGCCAGAGCAAACCACCACAACATAATATATAAATATATATGCAGTTGTTGACAACATAATACAATAGTCTGTCGCTCGGTGCACCCTCCCTGTACCGAATAATTCAGCTTCGTATTTCTATGTTTTTATTTTCCCTCCACTCTGCGGCGCCGGCCTTCTTTGTGACGCGTTTCAAACGAATGCTAAATAAATTATACGAAGAATTTAAAGTTTATTCTGCTCCTTTGTTAAACTTTTCTTTTTAAAAGCGTTTTCGGTTTTATCGCGACAATAACATTTCTCTCTGCTAAAACGGCATCAATACAACGGAATAAAATAAAATGAATGAAGAAGACGACAAGAATAGCTCTGCTGTCTTACATACTTTTGTGTGAAACTTCTTTGGGCATGTGAGGGTAAATTCAAAAAGGCAAATGTTACCGTCACTCGGATTTGCGTTACTTTTATCAGTACGGAAAAGATGTCACATCTTATCTTTTTGTGAGACGGATTCTTCTGGTTGATTTGAAGGTGATTTCCGATAGAATAAAAGCATTTAAACATTTGCGATACTTTTATTTATTTATAATATTTCGAAATTATCGTGAATAATTTTGTGGTAGTTCATTGTAATTAAGTATGAATAAAACACAACGTTGTTTACTTCACACAATGATATTTTAATTTAAATAAATTAAAAGTTTTGTATACTTACTGCATTATCTTCAGTAATATAATATTTATATAGTACATTACTGAATAATACAACGATCCATGGAGAGATCCATGCTTGGAGTAAACCTAAGAGATAGAATTAGAAACAACAAAATTAGGCGCAGAACTAGAATAGTGCATATCATGGATCGTGTAGTGAAGCTAAAATGGCAGTGGGCAGGACACGTTGCAAGACAGGATACTACAAGATGCCCTCCCAGAGTTCTGAAATGGAGACCTTGGGAAAATAAAAGAGGCATCGGAAGACCTCAAAAGAGATGGGCCGATGATATTGTCGCTGTGGGGGGAAAAAATGGCTACAATTAGCCAACAACAGGGAAGAATGGAAAAATAAGGAAAAAGCCTATATCCAGCAGTGGAAAGACGAAGGCTGGTGAAGAAGAAGAAGAAAATTACTGAATACAGGTACAGTAAGCATCAAAATCGATTAAATTTTTAAAATTAAAATGTCGTTGTGTGAAATAAACAACATTGTGTTTTATTCATAGTTAATATTTATGTTATTGAAGTGTTCTTGGGATATACTGTCGAGTTCTTCCCTTGAATCGATGAAAATACCTACACAATTACTTGATGTGTTCAATTAATTTTGCATGATATTTAAGAAATATTAAAAATAATAATAGATAATAAATAAAATAAAACTTATTGAATCGGATTATGTTTTTTTTTAAACCATCGATAAAGCGATCGATATTGATCGTGATTCACCGCTAAGCGCGACCCTTCAATCATCCCCCACCACCCTCACGCTGACCCCTGACGCCGGATGCGCTGAACCAGAAGAACTTCATCTGGACTCTAATGAACCTCGTCGGGCCTTGGGTCCTGCCAGACCTAACACCTAAACAAAGAAAAATCCACAGCCATTGTTCCGCGGGCGGGAAATAAATGTCACCTTTTGTGCTGAATATTCCGATGCGGCGCCGGGGGCAGATAAGACGCACGATAAATTATTCAAATTGTGTGACAATTTCCGACCTTTTCTGATTTGTCAAGGAAAAGTGTTTTTCTCATTGACTTTTGTCACATTTCGGGGAAAATTTTCTCGCTGAAAAGGAAAACAAACTTGGTATACCTACGGGTGAGGAAGCTCTCTAAAAATGTATTTTTCGTTGTGAAATGTTCCCCATATAAATGAAGTTGTGGGTGCCTCACTTATCTCTTGAAATATATTGGTTTGAATCGGAAACTACATTGATTTGTTTGCGTATGCAACTGTTAATATTTTTCTTTGTTATTTATTTTTTTAAGTAAAAAAATATTACATTATGAAATAACAAATTTAATACACGTTTTGCTTTCTTAAAAAATATAAAGATAATATTTATGTATATTGGACGTGTATATACATTATCAACTTTTGAAAGTTCTATATAATGAAAGTTCTATGCGGGTAGCTTGTTGGTCTTGTGGTTAGGATACTGGACTCGTGATCCAAAGGTCGCTGGTTCGAACCTCACTCCAGACAAGCAAGTTAGTCCTATTTTCATAGCACAAGCGTTTTGCTTAGTTTGAAAATAGTAAGAATATTGATGTGACACGTATTCCGTGTTCACATCTCTATTTAAAAAAAAAAAAAAAAAAAATATATCTATATATATATATATATAATATATATATATACTATTCTATTCTATATATATCCTCTGTTCTGCTGCTATGTATCTGTTATTTTTGATTAAGTAAGTATACATAGCTTTCGCAACTGGTAATGATACCTATATATTTAACTTACCTTTTTATAGTTTTGACAAAACTTTTTTTTATTTTATGTATGCCTTTATATTTTTTACGTATAAATAAAAATATTTAAATATTATTTTTATTTATTATATTAGTGTGAAAGGCGTAAAACTGAAAAATTAATAAAAATTTAAATTCAACAGTTCGTGCCTGGCATTACCCTGGATTTAGAAAAAAGTGTGCCTTTATTAGTCAAATTTTAGTAAAAACTAAAATTTTAGTAAAAACTAAAATTTGATCTTCTTCTTATGGTGCCATCTCTTATTGGACGACGGCAATCATTACAGCGATTACGATTTTATTTACTGCCGCACGGAACTCAACTATTCGAGTTACACTTATACCAGTCCCTCAAATTATGCAGCCATGTTATGCGGCGTCTTCCTACTTCTTCTTTTACCACTTATTTTCCCCTAGATGATGAGTTTGTTGAGACTATATTTTAGTCTTCTCATAATATGTCCGAGATACTCAAGATTTCTTATCTTGATAGTTCGCAACACTTATCTGTCAGTTTCCATATGTAGGAAGACTTTATCATTCGTCACTCTATCCACCCAATACACTTTCAATATGCGTCTATTTATTTATTTATTTCAACGGTTACAAAACCTATTACAGTAATTTGATGTTGTACTAATTACCTTATAATATAAATGATAGTAAGTAAAAGTAAGTATAAGTTAATAAATATAAAATATGTAGAATGCAGAGTTAATAAAAAATAACATAATAATGTCAAAAGTAAGCATAAAATAACAGAGATGAAAAAATAATAATTACAGAGTAAATATACAATAAAATATACAATAAAAATACAAATACAATAAAAAATAAAATATATACAATAAAATATATACAATAAAATATATACAATAAAATATACAAGAAAAATACAAATACAATAAAAAATAAAAAATAAAAAAAATCCACATTTCAAAAGCCTCGACTTTCCAACTTAGTTCTTGGTTTAGTGTCCATGCTTCCACCCCATAAAAGACAATGGTTAAAAGATAACACCGAACCATACGCATTTTAAGTTATAGGTTTATTAAATTTGACCGACGGGTCGTAATAAGATAACGAAATGATTTTTCTTTGATTTATTTAGTCTGAAATTTTACATACGCACGTTCATTAGACCGGCGATTCTATGATGTTGGTGTGAGGAATAGATGAGCGTAAGACTGTGGGATGGGGAGTGATGTGTGCATAGACGACAGTATTGACAGCCCGCAAGCGGGGTAGGGATGGTTGCAGAGGAGAGGGTGAAAAATATTTGAGATGCATCCATTACCCTTTTTCGTCACCATGAGAAATGTTATCCCGAGGTTTTAAGTAACGAAAATATAGGGTGAATTCGGGAGAGTGCGTTTATTTGATGTCACCAATGTCGGCACTTTTTACAACCTCTTTACTGACCATTATGTATTAGGGTAAGTTGTCGCATTAAGAGTACAAGATACATTATCCTTTAACTTTCTCCAAAAGGCTTAGAAAATCAGATAATAAGACTAAGTTTAATCAGACTAATCCGAAAAGCTAAGCCATAGTGTCAAATTAAAGAAAATGCAACTTTTTTGAAAAATACCACTGAGAATAATAATGAGGAAAAAGTAATCAGAATTTAAATGAGTATTACAAATATGAATCTTCTTTTATGAAATTTGAGAGAAAATAACGGAGAATTGTTTAAATTATACTTTTAAAGCACGTTTTAAGTGAAATTTAAGTAATGCAATGGAATGCGCGCGCGTCATGCAACGATATTTAAAATATTTTTCACACCAATTACTTCAACGCAAATCTGTTTTTAAATTTACTTCCGCCATCTTATGAAATGTTTTCGATGGTTATTAAGAAAAAAACACTATAGATGTCTCAGACACGTATATAGTATAATTTTAAAAATAAAGATTTGATCTTTCGACCTTCGAGAAGATTATTTTTCTTTCTAGTTTGTATAATACGAGAGCGTGTTAGAAGGCTAAGAGAGTCCATTGTATTGTTCCGAAGTAAAAGATTACAAGGGATTGATTCAGTGTGCAATTCCTTCTGCTTACCACTTCGTTAAAATATATTTTTTTTTAATTAAGATACATAAAAGAAGTCTCACCGCAATGACGCAATTTATATGGAAAACATACATGGAAGTCTTTAAAGGGTGGCCCAGGGCCTATGACCTGTACGAACTGGCTTAAGTTATCACTTGCAACATACAATGCAACGTTCACAATTTCACCATAAGAACATTTACAAATTATCAAAATTTTTAAAAGTTGTATATATGTCTGAAATCTTTTTTTTTCATAAATGCTAGAGACATCTATCGTCCTTCTCATAAAATATAAATCGATTTCGCAGTCGGTAATGATACTTATATATATATATTTTTAAATGGAATAGTAAGCAACATTATTTTTAATGTATATATTGTAGTTTTCCGAATTATTTTATATATACACTAGATTGCGCCTAAAAATGACTTTTTTCAATTCTTATAGATCAGGGTAATTTTAATAATATTTTTATCTGTATGTACAATACAACAACAATAATAATTATAACACAATTACTGGCTAAATAATTTTTCAAAAACTGCATCATTTCACCCGAACTTACTTACCATCACGCCGTTTCCCCGAGGAGAGAGGCAGAGAGGATAGAGTACCACACTCTTCAAGCTCGACGATTGAGACTCCTCCAATATCTGATTAATCTGGTCATTCCACATCTTTCGCGGTCGTCAAAACTTTCGTCTTATATTTTTCTCACTTCTTACCTCGCCCATTCGCTCAGCATGCCCAAACCATCTGAACGACCCTTTTTTTCATTCTATAGACAATGCTAAGATCAGATTTACATTATTTTCTTACATCTTTATTCTTTGTAAGACTTTTAAACGTATTACTTTTTAATCCTAAGTGACTTTTAAATTCTATGTGTATCAAATGTGCACATTATGTTAAAAAATTAAATTAAAAAAAAATTCAAGTAATAATGAATATTAAAGTACTTACATGCATACATCACAGAGGAACTTCAGTATGTTTAAAAATAATCCATTACAAATTATAAAAGACTTTACAAAAAAAAGATTTTTTTATAATATTAAAAACAAGGATAAGGATTTTACATAAAAATGACAAAGAAGGAAGCAGTCAGGTTTTCTTATAAATAATTTTCTTATTTTATAGTCTATATTTTATGATTATAATTTAAAAAAATATTTATATTATATATTTATATGTAGAACGGTTTTCTCTTGGCGCAGGTGTACGAAAAGTAGTCAAAGAAACATAATATTAGCATAAGAGACGAGTGTTCAAGAATTCAGGAGTGACTAGATAACCGTACTAGCGAAAAATTTGTATAAACTTGATGAAAACTGTTCTAATTTTAGGACGTTGAACCTCTATGTTATGAAATTTTATGTTGACGGTTTTGTTTTTAAACATTATACTATATTAATATATTTGATAACATCATTATGCCATCAATAAATAGGTATCAAATCGCACGTATAAGTCAAAATGAAAACTAATCAAAAGAAAAATTTTTCAAACACTTTCTCGCTAATGAAAAGTATGATTTCTTATAATTGTGAATAAAATAAAGAAAGATAGATTTATGCGAAAAACGAGAATATGTGTAGAGAGCAGCGATGTGCAATCAGTGCTTTAATTTTTTATTTATTTATGAAAGCATGCTTAGTGAAAATGTAGTGATATATTTTACATTTCATTATTGTTTTTTTAGTTTAATATAAAAGTTAATCATTGTCCTTAACTAGACCGAGGTCTGTGTTAAAGGAGGCAAGTTAATCCGTTGTGTGCAATAATGATGTAATGTAAAGAATAACGATTCTCTTTAGGTAAACAAAACTAAATTTAGAAAATTATAAAATTTACAGAATTAAAAATATCACATAGTTTATATAAAATAATAAGATTACTATTTTGATGCTCTCTACGCAAACAAAATTTAAATTTAAAAAATTATGAAAATTACAGAATTAAAAATATAACATACTCGTAATTTATTGAAATAAGTTGTACTTTACCATAATTTCTACAAAATAAATCAAAATAAAATCATTATATTACTGTTCTTTTCTTCTTTAGCCTTCATCTCTCTACTGCTGGATATAGGCCTCTTCCACACCCTTCCTTCTTCCTTGTCATTTGCTAGTTGTAGCCATTTCTTCCCCCCTCACAGCGGCTATATCGTCGGCCCCTCTCTTTTGGGGTCTTCCGATGTCTCTTTTATTCTCCCAAGGTCTTCACTTCAAAACTCTGCGAGTTCATCTTGTAGCATACTGCCTCGTAATATGCCCTGCTTATTGCCATTTTAGCTTCGTTACACTATCTATGATATCCACTACTCTAGTTCTGCGCCTAATTTCATCATTTGTAATTCTATATCTTACGCTAACGCCAAGCATGGATCTCTCTATAGAGAGATCCATGCTTGGCGTCTCTCGTTGTGTACATTTGAGCTTTTCTACACTTTTCTTTGTAAGTGTCATCTTCTCCACTCCATACGTTGTCACTGGCAGTATACACTATTCAAAGGCTTTTCTTTTTAAGCTAATTTCGAACTATTTGCTGTCAAAAATATGTTTGAATTTGAGCTCATTCCTATTTGTCTCGGCAATTCTGCTGTTAAGTTTTAATTTTACTTAATTACTATTAATCTAGTAATATTACTTTCACTCTTATGATCATATTATTCAGATGTATGGACATACTTATATTCTGTCTCCTTAATATTTAATTTCGCTATGTTTTTCAAAATATATTCATGCTTCAATGAACTGACTTCCATTTACAGTGGTGAAAATATTTGCTGATTTATCCTACTTAAGGCGTATAAGATTATTGGCAGTTTTGAAGTTGAGGATACACAGCCAAGACGATTTCTCTTGAGACACATGAAGTCAGTATTCATACATAGATTGAGTATATTTTGAATAAGGTAGAGAAATTAAATACTTGTGTAGTGGCAGAAATTTATCATATTATCTTTAAATCGTGTTGTTCTCGTGATATGTTCTGACCAATGGATCCTCGCCATGCGCCTGTAGCACAACATCTCACCCACAGTCTCACACTTAAAACACCTTGGATCCATGGTACCCACATGTCACACTTAAAATATCTTGGATCCATGTTAACGGCTCATTCTCGTGTGGATGAAGATGTAAATCACCGTGCCAATACAGCATGATTGAAGAAGAGATCTCTTTCTGGCGTAGGTACTCTGCGATAAAAGAATCCTTATCAGAACCAAAGGCAATGTGTATAAAACAGTAGTAAGACAAACGGTGTAACACGCAAAGACAGAATCCGCAATGAGTATGTCAGAGGATCTTTCAAAGTGGCACCGATAGCTGAAAAGCTGTAAGAAAGCAGAATGAGATAGTATGGTCACGTCATGCGTAGAGATGAAGACTTGTCGGTGAGAAGAGCACTGAACATCCCAAATAAATCTAGAGCCAGAGGCAGACCCCCAGCAACATGGTGGACTAATAACATTGAGAGGGAGCTGGCAGCACAAGATGTTCCCATTGTGACAACCCAAGACAAAAGATCCTGGCGCCTTCGTACAAGGAGCCCCAAACCTGGATGAATCGGGATAGAGGAACAGGGATAAGAAGAAGAAGAAGAGTAAAGAACTTACGTTATTATTAATATTTTTAATATTTAAAGCAGTAACTTTGCGTTCATACATTTTAACAAAATATTATATATGTTAGTATTCAACCAAGGTTATTTATGGTAATATACTAAGTTGTTGGTGTGTAAATAATACTGTGGTTGTGGTGTGTAGTGATATTTACATGCTAGCATAGTGGTTGTCCTGACAAAGAGACGGGTTAAGTCTCGAAACCGGTAGACAAAAAAGTAATTTTAAGTGGTTATATACTAACATAAATAAGATTTGCTACAACTTATTTTATTTAAAAATTATATACAACATTTGTCCAACAAAATTTGGCAGCAAATGAAATATACAGCAGAAGACTACGTATATTTATTTTCATTCCAGCAGTGAGAGAGACACAGCTAGTGATAATATGATGACTCTTCACGTATATTTTAAAAATATAAAAAATAACTTTAAAACTGTAGAATGCTGCTAACCTTATCTCAATGTCGCAATTGAATAAATATTGAATGAGTGGCTTAAATGAATAATACAAATTTCTTGAAAAATAAAAATGTCTGTCTGGCAATGAATTGATGAGTCCAATACGATTGCAAAACAATGTAACGGTATTCCAGAACATTGGAGAAGTCCATCCTCCTCCCCTCGACGATTACAGTTCCCCGTCACGTCCCTCAGGAACTTTACCATTCCAGAAGGGTTTCTCCGTCCCTCGCCTCGGCGCGAAATTTAAAAAAAAAGATCCGAACGAAAGTTGACATTCATTCTTGACAATTTTCTTTGTCAAATCAGCTTTACAAAACCGTCTTGTTTCGTCCCTTTCTGGGACGTGCTTTAGTTTTAAAAGTGGCCCATTCAATAGGCGCTAATGTCGACGAAAGAAAGCAAAAAAAAACAATATTGAACAAAAATACAGTTCGCGAACGAATAAAATTGAGTAAAAATCTCGCCGAATCGAAATATCATTGAACTAAAGAAATGGTATTTCAATCACAAGTTTTGTAGAAAACATGGAATAAATTATTAAGGGTTGTGATCTAGCAACATTGGATGCAAATCCAAGCCGTTATTCAATGTTTATTAAAACTTCTCGTCATTTGTGTTTATTGATTAGTATTGTCTCGTGTTTTTCACATTAGGGATGTTTGAGGTACTTAAGGAGAAGATCGTTACGCTGTCGCATTAAGGTGCCGAACTTTTTGTTTGTATTGATCTTGAATGATTTACTTTTACGTATGAATATATCAATTTAATAATTAAATATTGCGTTTTTCGTCATCAATTTTGTTACTAATGCACGGAAGCGAAGCCTGGAGCTGGCAGAAGAGGAACGAAAGTAGATTGAATGCAGTGGAGATGGGCTCTCTCAGACGTATGTGTAGCAAATCAATTTATGATAGAGTAAAGAATGCAGATGATCTTAGCATAATTAATATAATTAAAAAAGGGTCGCTCAGATGGTTTGACCATATTGAGCGAATGAATGAGGAAGGAATGGTAAGAAAAATATATAATGCAAGTGTCGATGGCGCCAGAAAGAGAGGGCGACCGCGGAAGACGTGGCATGACCAGATTAACCAGATACTGGAAGATGGTCCCGTTAGAAGCCTCAACAACCGGCGAGCTTGCATGCGAAGATGTATGAATATGGATGAGGCGAGAGTTGTATGTCAGGACAGAATAGTGTGGCGATCTATCCTCTCTGCCTACCCCCACGGGGAAATGGCGTGATGGTAAGTAAGTAAGTACTTAACTTTGCAGAGTGAATGGCCTTTTGTTAGCAAGCAATGATGCTGTGCTGTTTTTCAGCATATCAAAGTTGCCGTGCAGCATTGAAGAAACGCCAACCTGTAGGAGAATTAGCAAGACCAATTTGAGAGCCTTCGCTCATAACACAATCCCGGGAAAGCGATGGATTGCCATTTGCCATTCACCATATTTATTGATTTCCGACACTATTTATTTTGTTCTGAGCATTATTTATAGTTTATTCATCATAAAAGTTAATTGTGGAATCGTGTTTTCTTGCGAGAGTCACACTGATATACAGAATGAAAAGTACTGACAAAAGGCATAGACTCGGCATGAAGCCCCTGCTCCTACATATAAAAAAATCACAAATGAGGTGGCTTGGACATGTGTTAAGAATACCAGAGGAACAAATAGCAAGAATGATCTTTTTGGTAATCCTGGAAGCAAAAAAAATGCGTATGAAAACAGAATGGGTCTAAACTGGTTGACTCATGCGAAGGCAGCGCAAGACAGGGCAACATGGAAGCACCTTGTCGAGTCTTTGGCCCCCTGACCCTAATTGGACAAGGGAAGATGATGATGTTTTCTTTTAAATATTCATAAAATGTAGGCATATTATTTTTACTCCTATGTCACGTTAGAACTATTTTTCAAGACAGTAACAACTTGTTGACGGTCTATTTGCTAAAAAATGAAAATTAAATAAAATATGTAGAAAGCTGTCCCTGTTTAAAACCTCAAAAGTTTTAAACAGGGATAGCTTTTAACTTTAGAAATAATAAGCGCAGATGAGTAGCTTATTGGTCTAATGGTAAGACTCTCGTCTAATTATATAGTAATCAGTGGTTAAAGCCTCTCTTCCAGGAAATCACTTGGTTCTGTTTTTATAGTTATAGATATCAAAGTAAGCATTAACAATTCAATTTAAAAAATTTGGAGACATACTTTTATACGCTTTCTTGCACACAATCGTAATAGATTTTTTAACATCACCCATGCGCCCATTACGGCTGAGCGCTCAATAGTAATGGAAAAATATAAATTTTAATCTAAATTTAATAATGACCAAATTATGTTGAAAATGATTTTATAGTATAAAGTCATCCACTTTACGTAAATGTTGGAAGTTTAAGAGCTCTAGCAAGTCGGAAAATTGCTGAAAAACCAATTACAAGAAACAGATAAAGGGAGTAAGTAAAAGCATATAAAAACGATGTAGAATCCTAGCAAGTGAATCAAAAATATTTTAGAGACGTGCTTTTAATATGGGGTAACAAATTCATCGCGGGAAGAAATGTCACATGGTTGTAAGAGGCTAATTGCGGTAAATACTGCATATATAGGCGCATCAAAACTCTTTGAATCCGTGGCATAATTACGTTGCACGCTCATTTTCTCGAACCGTTTTTATCTAAACAAAATTTATCCTGAGATATTAACCCTAATTTATCAAATTGCCAAATTTTGTTCCGACGTCTAATGTTGAAAATGCCGACTAAAATTAATAAATTTAAAATCGGAAGATTTTTTTGGAACAGTAGACTTTTCATTTATGAAACTCAATAAAATTAATATATGTAAGCCGTGCATGCAATGCACATTTCGATATGATAGTGTTTACGAATATAAATATCAATACATGTATAAATACCGATAAAATGTGCCTCGTACGCACGGCTTACACATACTAATTCATTTGTCTTTTCTAAATGGAAAGAGGTATACCCATTGATGTATCTCCAACCTACGTAGGTATTAAATATTCAATAATAATGGAAATGATTCATTCTAATCGAAATATCGACAAAATCATGTCGAAAATGATTTTTTTTATTGTTGCCATTTTATTCTTTTTACCTCTTGCAAAACTGTATTTATAGTTTAATCGCAAGGATTTGATTACAGTATATTTACATTTCCTTAATTAATTGTTCTTAGATTATAATATAATATAAAACTAAACTTTTATAACGTTTTTTGATGTATTCACTTTAAAATTCACAGTTTAATTTATAATTTACAAAAAGTACAATTTAATAATGTATCGTCGTCTACATGAGTAGTAAATGTTAAAAGTTTCAGAGCTCTAGCTAATAGGGAGATTGGTAAAAAATCAATTACAAGATTCCACCACAACAAAAAACAAACAGACAAAGAGAGTTAAATAAAAGTTTGTAAAAAACCTCTCATTTAATAAATTTCCAGATATAGGTTGGATACCACTTTGTGACCAGCCATGAAATTAGTCCTCCCTACCTGGATGCGGTAACAATATGTCACTCCTACATCACCGCTGGACCCAATCTTGAATATTAAACATTAATTTCCTGGAAAATCCTTCCGGTCCCCTAATCAAATCCTACAGATTTGTTCGCTACATCCCTCTTCCGAACGCTGTCCCAGATTTTTCTGGATATTCCATTCAATAATAAATTCTTAATCTATTTACTGATATTTGTAAACACCGACCAAGCGCAAAGAAATCGTATCATGATTTAGTATTTTTTTTTTGTAGAAATAAGGATAAGATATAAATAAACATTTCGAAACGACATGGAAAATTTTTTGTAATATAACTTTTTACGTTAATTAATAATTTCAATTTTTTTGAAGAGATATGTAACCGAAACCAACGTTTTATATATTATTGTTTGATATAGGTAAAAATATAACAGTTAATCATAATATAAGCTCTATACCCATTATTTAGACGTATAACAAGATGTAAGGAAGGTGAAAATTTAATATATATATTTTAGTCACCAAAGTTACTTAACACCAACTTAATAAGAGCATCGTTCTGAAATTCACAGTTGCTTAATGTTCCTAGAATATTTGACACATTTATTCACCAATTTCTTAATTTGCACTCGTCTCTTTATTACGCTGTTTCTATCACATCGATCACTATCTAGAATATTCCGCTTGATTTCGCACGTAAGTACCTACTTCCCCGAATATTTGTCACTCGGTTATACACGCGCGGGCAACACAGCTTGTCGCTACGGTTTCACGGGTTTTTATCGCTGTTTATGTCGCACTTATCAAACGTCAAATAATAGCTGTCTCACGCGCTCGCTTTCGCATTTTTATACAAAACGGGTTTTATACAAAACAGTTTTCAAATGTTCAAGATCGTTCTACACATTTCTAGTATTTCCTTGACACTTCCAGTGTTTACGAGAATGTCCCAGTCGGTTCCAGAGAGTTGTGGAATATTCGAGAGACTTCGATAGTGCGTAAATCCATCCGATTTTGCCATCTTGTTAAATATATTGATAGGTATTATAGACATATGTATTATATATATATTTACATATGACCATCACGTTCTAATCTAGAAGACACGCGTATTCCATATATGTATAAAATATATATATATATGTGTATGTATGAGTATACAGAAAAATGATACGCGGGGTTCGAAAAAGTCGTAAAAAACGGATCACAGAGCTCAAATGTTCTTATTTACGAGCAGTTTTATAGATCGTCGCTTATCTCTTGTGATATTTCATCCAAAGTGTAAAATATATTTTCGACTCAAAATTGCAAAATTTATGTTCTATTCCAAATTGAATGAAGAAGACTAATTTGAAGTTCTTGATACTAGCTATGAGGCACCATGTGAGCGCAAACACATTAGAAAAATCTTAATAATACAAAAACAGTTAACTAAAAAGATATTACAAATAAAAAGAAAACAAATACACAATACTGTTTGTACTGCAAAGAACCAAAGGAATAAAATAATCTACCAGAGGAGGTACAAAAAAAACGAGAAATATCGGTATATTCAAGAAATAATGCAGACGTTATGTCGCAGAATAAAATAGCATTATTAGATAAATATAAGTCTGTCTATGCATGGTAAATATTTGTAAATGATAAAAATGTATTACTAACTAAATAAAAACATATGAATAAAAAAAATTTCGTCTGATCTCATTGAAAGCAAGACAATGAGGGGGGGGAAGTAATTCTTATTTTCATTATATCTATTCCGGATGCGCGCCAGCCCTGGCAATGCCAAACAACCATCAAAGGCGAAATCTATAGAGAACGCTCGACAGGAAGTGGCGCGGTGCGATTCCGTTCCCTTGCTTCGACGAGTGCACACGTTTTGTATATATTCTCTTTATGTAATTAAACTTGACACTTGCAACAATTATTAATGTTAAATTATACATACATCATATCAGTGTGAAATAATCTTGTGCAATTAAACAGATCCGTAAGTAAAAATGTCTTACTCCTATTAATCCATGCCATCACCACGATCTCCTTTCACTGATCTGCAGTAACCTTAACAGCACCAGCGATGGTAGTTAATAATAAATAACCGTAACACATAAACGGTGGTAGTTAATGATAACCCGTTACACACACGAATCACATAAACGATAAATATCCAATATAAAATAATTTGCGTTTCAATGTTTTTCGGCACAGATGTAAAAAATACAAGATTTATTTGTTTACGCGAATTTTTATATCCCGGCGGTTCGGTTCGTTATCTGTCCGTTTGAAAAGCGGCAGTTTGTACCGCAACAGAACGTAACAAAAAACAATTTTGACTCGAAGATTTCCGTTACGCGAAATAAGCCACACTTGAAAACATCGTAAATTTGCTTACCAACGCCGCTGCTCGTTTTCGAGAGAGGAAAGGTCTGCCCGAAGTATGTCTGGATGTTTTCAGGAATTTCAATACGACCGGGAGATTTGGTTATTGGGAATATCTTGAGATATTTTATGAGAGTTCGACAACATAGAGCCTCACGTGATTTCCTCCAGCTGGAATGAATGCCTAGTCTGTTGAATTTTAATAGGGTCGTGAAGGTTCTATATTCGTAGTTTAATTAGATGAACTGATCTTTGGAACCCTTGTATTCATTAATTATTGTTATTAATTAATGATTGAAGATATTATACTCATCATTATAATAATTAAAAAATAATAATTAACAATAATTTATAGAAAAAAAATTGAAATTACTCATGTACGCTCAGTAGAAGTTATAAGTACTTAAAAAATAAAATAAAAAAAATATATAAATATATATATTTATATATTTTAGTATATATATTATATATGATATATATATATATATATATATATATATATTATATATATATTTATAAATGACGCTCAAATTATTGAGTTGTAAAAATCTATACTGATCATCGTCAATTATTCGATGAGTTTCATGAAAAAAAGTAAAACTAATACTTATAGAAATGTTACTTCAAATATTTAAAATAATTGGGGCAAACAAAAACTTCAAAATTTCGTGTGCATTTTTAAAAAGAGTCTACTTACTTTTAGGTTTTACCGAATTTTGGCCTAAAATTTTTCCATATTCAAAAGTTTTGAAAGTATACAATTTTGATAGCCGCATTGAATTGAATGTCGAATTGCAATTGTGTCGTTTTTTGAAAAATAATTTCTTAAATATAAATTTAATCGTTTTTGAAATGGTGACAAATGCAAACTTTCTTATAAAACATCGACAATCACATGAAATGCAGAAATCTGCACGAAAAAAACCCTTTTTGCATTTCGATTACACACCTAAAGTTGTAATTCAATAAATAGTTCTAATTTTTTATTCAATTACTAATCATTCGTGAGTTTTAAATCGAGCGTCTGTATTCAAGATTCAAGATGATTAATAAAACATTATTTTTATTACTCGAACACTAATTTCAAGTGAAAAAAATTTTTGACAGCTTAATTTCACGCGTGAAATTCGACAGCGTGCATTTCGTGGTCTCGTTTTGCAGCTACATGCTGCACACGTACAACATAACTTCTGTTACGATAATGTTACCCTTAATGCACCAAAAGAAGATTTCTGATTTTTTTATTAGTATTACTGATTGGAAGTTCGAACTTTATTACATTAGACCACGTATTTTCGTTAGTTAGTCCTATTTTCATAACACAGGCACTTAACTAAAATTGAAAATAAGTAAAATTAAAAAAAATAAAAGTTCATATATTTATGTGACGTATCTAATTCTAATTCTAAAAATAGGAGGGTATCGTGTTTGGCTTTTGACATTTAGAATTCTTAAAAGCAAATCATAATACAGTCAAATTGATGTCCTTTTGTTGTTTTCGAAAATAATTATGTAAAATTTCGTTACTATTTTTTTATATCTGTTTTGTTTCGTTTTGTTGAAGGTATTGGTTGTTCTAATTAAGATAAATGTGAACAAAAGATTTCCGTTTTCACGATGTTCTTTGTATATTTAATTATTATCTTCATAAATTGAAATGCTACATTGTTTTATTGTGTTTACAAGATTTAGTTTTCCTTTTGAAATATTGTATTATATATATAAATGGAATGCGCTTACCAGCGTCAAGAAATTAGTGCTTTGAAATAATCTGTATTCCGATAGACTTTCTACGAAATAGTAAAATATGTGCTTGGTAATATTTTTATTACAAAATTATTTTCATTTAATTTATATTTAATATATACTTTTATTCAGACAAATATTTTGTGCCGCTCTTTTTTTCAAAATATATGTTAACGTACAATTTATAATTCATGTATGCGTCCCATACTGCGGTACACAAACGAATCGTTACTTACGAGTGTCTACCGACATTACTGTATGAAATACATTATCACCGGTTAAAACGTGTGAATGTTAGCGACACTCTGGTTGCCAGGTTGCTTATCATTTTATTTCAAATTAATGTAAGCCCAAATGGTAGCCACTGAACCTTATCTACGATAAAATAATATTTAAATTAGCCAAAAAGGTAATGAAATATTTTCTGATGGCCCACAAAAAATTAACGATTCTATTCGAAATTCAAGTGCCATATTCTGAGGCACTGGGATTTTATTTTTTTCGAGATATTTTTTATTGTTAATAGAAATCATATCTACAATTTTGTGATTATAATATTGAAATTATTTTTGGTATCTTAATATTGATTTATGTTATTTTATTTAAACGAAATGAATAATTATGTTCAAATTTCAGTTTACCCTTAATTATATAATATTATGACTATATTTATAGTCAGTCTCTGGATTATATACAAAACAATATAAAAATATTTTTAAATAATATTCAGGATGTAATCTCCATAGTTGATTCCTGTCTGTTATGAGTCAAAAATGTTATAACATCAATTATATATCAATCATATATAATTATGGAGATAAATGGGAACAACTAAAATTTTGCCATTGTCTTATATTTCTAGCTTATCTTCTGTAAAACATTGGATCACCTTGAATATTAATTCATTCACTTTCATACAAGTCAAATAAATTCTTTTTTTTCATAGGGTGCAATCACTTTGTGGTTTGACTTATTAGATTAAATAAAACAAAATCACTTTGTATAAAAACACGAGTTTTATTAAATACCACGCCGAACGTTTTTGCTTAGCTAAAGATTCGTTTAATTACCCCCTGGCGAAGCTTGAGCTAAGCGAATTTGATTGGCGTGGTATTTAAGAAAACTCGTGGTTTTATACAAACTGATTTTGTTTTGTTTAATTTTAAAAAATTAATTAAAACCTTGTAGAAATTTGACCAATCATTTTTTCAAAATATATCATTTATGCCCGAACCTACATATAAATCATTGTGTAGTAGCTCTGTTTTACCATTTATATTTTATAAATAAAATAAAATATTAAAGTAGCTTGTTGGTCTTGTGGTTAGGACACTCACCTCGTGATCCAAAGGTCGCGGGTTCGAACCTCACTCCAGACTGGCAATTAAGTCCTATTTTCATAGCACAAGCGTTTAGCTTAGTTTGAAAATAGTAAGAGTATTGATGCGACACGTATTCCGTGATCGAATCTCTATTTAAAAAAAAAAAAAAATGAAGCATATCTTGTTTGTATATGTAAAATTTTTGACTTGATCCACACAACCGTTTTGACCATCGAAAGACATATTTTTTACAAATTTGGCGTTACGCAAGGCAGTTTAACCAATTGTATTCATGAAAGCAATTTACCAGTAGCAAATAAAATTTTAAAGCTGCTGACAATGTACCAGATACTGAAATTTCGCTAAGATAGTGTGCAAGAATATCATAGTTTCTAGAGACCTAATTAGGTTAGATTCGATTAAGATAAATGTTACGGTTTGTAAATGGATATGAAATATGTAAGTACTGACCAATTAACAAACGAATATAATATGTAGTTAGAATTTATGGAAATAAAATGTATGCAATAGTATTCTTAATATTATTAAAATGCTAGATGTATTCTCTCGGAATAATGAAAATTGTGAAACTATTTTTTCGGGAGCGTTTAATACTTAAAACATTAAAATTGATTTAATAATACAATAGTAAAAAATTATTTATACATACATTAGGTTATCACTTATCACTTTATTGCGTGAGAATTTTTTTATTAATAAATAGGTTTATTTATTTGCTAAAAATAAGCTAGTCCAGCGAGATAATTTTATGAAATAATTTTATTTATTAATAGGTTTATTTATTCGCTAAAAATAAGCTAGCCAAGCGAATCAACGAGAATAAAATAAGAAAATTACGTCACTCGTACTTTAAAGCTGAAGAAACTGACGTAATTACTTCCTTTCTTTTAACTCGTGGCGTCTGCTTGCTTGCCAGCTTGTCGGCCTGCCGTCGAAAAAACTTTGGATCGATTTTTAACCCTTTTCCCGTTGTCCAATCGAGCTGAAACTTGGCAAGTAGACTCGTGGCGACGATCAAGAAGATCTATTAAATTTTCGTTAAAAAAATAATAATTAAAGTATAATTTCGGATTTTTAGAAATTTTATTGGTTTTTTCAAATCGGAATCATTAGAAAAGTTTGATTACTAGCAACGGCGGTCCGATAACGTCGCGAAATATTTTCTAAATTTGAATTACTCCGTCGGTATACAAAATAGGTACTTTACTACGAATGTCGAAAATCTAAATTGACTGACAAATGTTTTTAGAATTTAATCTTCAAAGCATGAAGTGTCTTATTAAAGCTTATCTTAGACACATCTACATCTTAGACATTTTAGAAATATATTAAGTTACTGTAAGTTTAGTGTTATGTTATATGTTTTAATTCGTCTTTAATTGTTGTTATATTTTACAAAGAAAGGGAGTACAATAAAAACTTGTTTTTTGTGGGTTACTTTTTATTTGTATATATTAAGTCAAGCAAGACCCCATTTTAGTTTTTAAACATAAAGAACCCCGTTTATTTTTTTATTAAAAAAGTTATAATTTCATGGTATTTTATATGATTTCATACTACGTAAATAAATACGGTAAAAGAAGACAGTTTTTCAAACATGCTACAAAATAATAATATGGGGGTAGACGCATATCTTCACGGGGATTCGATTTATTTACAGAAAAGGGTTTTGAATTTACATTATAATGTTTCTCTGATTTGGTAGAAATATTTTTTCGCTTAATCGAATATTTTTGATAATATTTTCATTTTACTACGCAATGTTTATATTCCAAAGAATAAAAAAGGATTTGATCGAAATATAAGTTTTTTTATAATACACTGTGCGCTGTCAGACTGAAATCTCATTTGAATACAAAGGGTTAACCGACTTTAAAGAATATTCTAGTAGTCTGAGTATGGATGGAAAATTCAACATAATATTCGTATAAAAAGTGGATTACTTCTGGCAGTTGATTTCATTCATGAAAAGCTCTCTAAAAATATTTAATAATTTTTGGCATAGTATTCTATTGTCCGAGACTGAAAGAAGATGAATAAAAAGATGGTAAAAGCATTATTGTAAGTATTTTATATGACGAGGGGTCATTTTTGATGAAAATAAAATGGAAGAACTCTTACACACAAAAAGAACAGTGAGGATATTTTTCTCATTCCTTATATACTGCTATAATACCACAATAATATATTTTTTAATTAATTTTTTGCATTAATCGTGTATAATTAAATAATTTTTTCACCAAAATCCTAGTGAAAAACTTAAAATACTTTCTCTTTAATGACCACATCACCTACCTTATCGGCAGGCTTCCGGTTAAATGATTTGAATAATTGAAATTACTTCCTGCTGAATACCGAAGTATTTATAAAATAATTCATGATTCATTTTGGTTATTTACTATAATTTAGCTATATTAAAAAAAAAATTCCCCCACCCACCCACATTTTCATAAAAAATCGCTGAAATAAGCATTTGTAGTGCATGTGCCGCCTGAAAGATATATTGAATAACAGGCATTTCATTCAGACAATTACCTTACCTCACCCTGTTGTATGCTTCAAAGGATTCGGACAGAGCACTGTCTACTCTGACTCTGCACATTACAAGGGATATTGTTGGCTTAACTAGATTAAATTGATTAACATGACCGAGAATCTGCGCTCTCTCGTTGCATTGTACAGTGAGTGCTTTTTTTGACGCCAACATACCTATGCACTATTAAATGCTTCAAAGAGGTGAAAAGTTTAATTGAAATACGACATTATTTTCGACATCTGTTTAAAAGTAAATATTTTTGATCATTACACAATTTTATCGGCCTAAAATCACGCTGATAGTTGCTAATACGTTCTTCGGTCTCGAAAGGCAATATTTTAAACATAAATTATTACATTGTCGGTTTTGGCATATATGTTGTAGAAATTATTTATGATGATCATTAAATCGTGTGAAAAACATACGTAAATAAAAAACTTAAATAGTGTAGAACTATTCAATAAATAGCTGTAGGGACTTGTGTTGGGGAGAAGATAACTGTTTAACAAATCAATATGCTGATATTTAATATGTGTACTTTATTTAATGTCCCCTTATACCAGCAACAATGAAATTATATTTATATGGGAAAGTAGGTATGAAAGTCTTTAGGTAATCATTTAGCCGTACATTAGGGCTTACGAGCTATTGTACGGCTGGCTTAAGTGATCACTTTATACCGTGTAACGTTCACCATTTCCATCCAAGATAAGATACCACATCTATCAAAATTTTGGAAGTTGTGTACATATTTATGTTTTACAAACTGTTTCATATGTGTGCTGCATTCAACATTAGCGCCGACGGCGTCCAAAGATTTTTCATTCCCTTAATCAAATATAGATGTCACTAATGAGGAATCTACATTTTATGGAATTTTTAAAAGCAAATTTAATTTCCCGCATAGTTGTATCGGTAAATAAGAGGGTTTTATTCAGTTAAACACTTCTACAGGAGAATTAATACATTTATTTGAGAAGAACTTTACAGAGCAAAAATCAGAAACACAGTGATGCATCTTAGACCCCTTCGTACTATTTATGCTCTTTTTTCTTTGTTCCCAAATTAATATAAACACTCTTTGTTTCGAAAAGATTTTTATGATGTTAATATAAACAATTGACTGAGTTCTTTGGCCTAAACGGCTGGACAGGCTAAATGTTAAAGATTCATCTCTTTGTCTTCATATGAAATCCTCCAATCTAGGGACTAATGTAAACAATAAGTTCATTGACTTGAATGGTTAACCTAAACAAAATAAGTTTTGTATCGATAAATTTATATATTTGTTCAAATAAATTCTAAATATCAAAATTTTAGCAGGGATATAATAAGCAAATTGTTAACATTATACTTTACTTAATACGCCTGAAAACTATTTTAAATTTCGTAATTCCTTTTTAGACCAGTTTTTTTATATTTAGAATATTTTGAGTTTGTCCAAATTTTTCAGCGTACACAGTACTAGATTAGTTACTAGATAGATAGACTAGGGGACGTCATTAATCAAGATATATGGATATACAAGACAAACTGGCTTTTTAATTTTTTTAAATGGATTAGATGGAATTAAAAATAATTATTTTATGAGAAACTGCACAAAATGATTATTATAATTCATCATGTTGCCCACCCCAAAATAATAAAATGAATAATTAAAAAATATGAGAAATTAAAATAATTTGAACATGGGTATTAATTTGCTCAGAAAAATTATTTTCATTACCTCTTCTCTTCTCTGAGTATTTTTGTTTCAAGCAACGTTACGCCAGTAATTCGGGCTCATTTTTTCAGTATCTAATCTTCATTAATTATTGATGTGTAACATTTTTTCTCTCGCTTTCCTGCAATTTGTGGCAGTGATTTCATTTAACAAATGAGCGCGCGCGGAGCACGTGCGATGGAAAAAAATCATCGTTTATAAACAAATCGATGTCCAGCAAGTGCCATCACAGCGAAGACACACACTATCAGCCAATGCTTCTGAATTTGTATATATGCTGCAAAGCTGGTGTCAAGCGTGTGGATGTTGTAACTTTGATGTATTTTGGCTTATATCTTCGAAACTATCGAATAAATACTAAGTAAATGCAACAATGACTCTCCTTAATAATTTACATTCTCAAATTTTATGTAATTTATGTAATTATTTTTAAATATTTATTCAAAGATTTCATACGATATGTGTGACGGCACACTACCGCCTTTTATGAAAATAAATATAGACAGATAACAGACTGCACATTTCTAAACAAATGCGTATGTAGATATACGGTACCTATCTATTGCGGCAAAATTTAATAATAAATAAATGCAAATACATTTTCTTTTCTTGTTTTTACTTATTAATAAATATACAGGTATGAGCTTTTTTAAATTTTTATGTAAATGTCTGTTGGTGCTCAATTGATATTTTAAATTGTGAGATGTAAAATGCTACACGTCATATGCGACTACTGTAAGGCTCGCTTGTTTTTTTCTGTTTCCACCTAATGCATGTAAAAAAATTATATTCGAAGATAGTCAGATTAATACTTCATCTGTCAACGATAGATTCTTGTATTCTCGAAACTCGAGTAGTGAAATATGAAATTATAATTATGCTAATTACTATTTAATTAGTATTTAAAATAAAAATAAAAACTTATTTTATCCTTTTCTATATCAAAACACAAATTTGACCTCTAACAGTATACTGAAGGGCGTCCTGCAAAATTTAATAAAAGGTCTAACAATACTTGGCGTCTTTGAATGGAGGAAGAGTTCCCCCTGGTCTTATTACTGTACAATCCATTGAGATAAAAAGGGCGACTCTGAGGAAGTTTATTAGATTGATTAAGAACCATTTTCTTTATTGCCGCCTGTCATCCCTAAAAAGTCTGCAGTCTCGAAAGTTCCCTGTTTAAGTTTGCCGTCTTTTTGATTCCTAGGATCAATTTGCTATTTACAAAGCGGGAAATGTCAGGCGGATCGGAGCTACCAATTTATTGAAAGCTATCCAAAGTAATAACCACTAAGTGTATGGTTACTTGGGGATCAACATTTCAATGTCCTGTTTCAGTTGGACTGATTTATTTTCGTGAATTTTTAGGGGCCTCTATTTTAATAAGAGTTTTAATATTATTGTATCTGTCTAGAACTGGCTGCTGGCCATTATTAGTTATGCTTATTTTTACACATTAAATAGTATCTTATTAACACTCATCACTCTTGGCTCTATAATCCCTGGTGGGTCTTTGCCTCCTCAAGAGTCTTCCTCCACTCATCTCGGTTTTGTGTCAGATTTCTCAAGTTCAGAAGCTCCAAGGCAGTTATGTCTTTGAGGACGTTGTTAAGTGTTTTATTTACCCCCCACGGTTATATCTTGTGATAATATTATTAGTATTTATAATAGAGGATCTAAGAAATGCGAATCTTTACACCATTTCAATGTATAGGCTTCCACCTCATTTTTTACCTCAGTTTCTGCAATACTATCTTTAGTAACAATTTCAGGTATTTCCTTTTATTCGGGTTTGTTTTCAGTGCGTAAATCTACCTATTTTAATTTTACTAACCATTTTTTGATGAACATTTGTGATGAAACTCATATCTGATACATATAACTCCTGTATAAAAAAATGTTTTAGGAAAAAAATACTCTTTATTCGGATAGTTTTATACGTGGAATATCTTAAAAGGAAACAAAAAAAATGCTTTCGACAAGAAAACGTTCATTCATAATGGAAAGCAAGACACAGCTGACTGTTGAAATTAATCATGTAAAAATAAACTTTTTTTCGGGTGTTCCTAATAGAAAAACATATTACTTAAAAGCAAAATAAACAGAATAATAATAACAGCGTTCTTATTTCAGTCTTGGCTGCGCGATACCCCAACAAAAACATCCCTTACTTGTAAAATACTTAAAAACACAATCACCCTCATTCAATTCGCGCTTTGAGATCCGCTTGAACTAAAATGAACCTTTAAATTCCCCTCACCCTGCCGCCGCGGCCTCGCGCTAGGGGATGAGGCTGTAGTCCTGTAGTGCCCTGAAAGAAGGAAAAGTTTCTCTTTGTAAATCAATCCTGTATTATAAGTGGACCCTAGGGTGTGCGAAAAGGGTGAATAGTATTACACTTAGATGGAGAGATTTTTCATTTACCACTATACCCGTACACGGGCCGAAAAGGAAAGCGCAGACGGCGAAGCCTTTCATCAACTGATATTTCTGTTGATTCGGTATAAATGTGAGGTAAAACTCTGTTGTATTAAGCGCTAAAATTTATTCAAACTGTTAAAATTTTCGGTATATTGTTGAATATGGGATCCGATTCCGATCTTTTAAGGGGAAGTATCAACCCAAAAGATAAGAGCCTTTATTTAAAAAATATATATATAATTTAATTAACATTATTAATAAAATTAAACTTTGTTTTCACCACTTACTTTGTTGAAAATACCAAACATGTTTCGGGGCCAATGGTCCCTTCATCAGGATATAATGTATCCTAAATAATATCCCACTCTTAAAATCATTTAAAATCGGAGGTCCAACGTATACTGTCGAATCTGCGAAAAATCGATTTTCGTTTAATTATTTTAAACCATCAAATTTATTCTATATTTTCGAATAATATTAAAAAATTGTTTACTTTTCCTTTAGTACATGTTTTGTTGAACACGAAAAATCAATATTTTTTTAACTTTGTCCGAAAATATAGAGTAAATTGAATGAAGAGAATAAAAGGAAAAATAATTTTTGCAGATTCGACAGCGTACATCGGGACCGTCGGTATAATTGATTGGGCTGGAAGTATAAAAAAAAAAATTATTAGAATAAATGCGAACACTGAATACGTATCACATTTCTATTTAAAATATGCTGTTTCAATAATCTAACTATTTTCAAAGTAATCTAAAAGCTTATTTTATGAAAATAGGACTAATTTGCTCTTGGTCTGGAATTTTGAAGCATCGTCTACTGGATCGCTAAGCGAGAATCATAACTACTACAACAACAAGCTATTTGAATCACATCTAAGGACAAGGCGCAAACCTTGGACAAGAGAAAAACGTTATGAATTGATCTAAACTAATTATTTTATTTAATCTAAGTAATGTAACCCAAAAATATACGACTTATTCGAAAAATCGCTTTTCGTATTCGTTTATTTTAATGTAATGATATAAACAATGGATTTTTTTATTTCAAAAGTGATTGTATTTACATGAACTGGTATTTTCCATGGTTAAAAAGTCTCAAAAGTCAAAATTTTTGGCAATAACTTGTCAAACATTAAAATGTTATAACTTTTTCATTACTTACGACCCACTCCATTATTAATTTTTTTAATCAGGAAAGTATAACGGAGATAATTGCCCTTGAGGAGATCAAAGTGGAATCCCATATTCTTAAATTTAGCATACATTTATTTTTATGTGTTTAACGACGTGAATCCTGGAGCTGGTAGAAGAGAAGTGAAAATTGCAGAAAAATGAGAGCACAGGTGAATATGAGGATATCTCATTTATGATTGTGTAAACAATCAAAAAATCACGAAAGAATGTAAGACTGATCTTAGAATAGTGAATACAATTGAAAAAAAGTTTCTTGAGTGGTTCAGCCAAGAACATAGAAAGGTGCCTTGGACGTTTCTTGTGAATGCCAGAGGATTGCCTGGATGTATTAAAAAATGTATATATTTAAAAACTCAGGAGAAACAAATAAAAATATTGTATGAAGACATTACCCAACTTACCCCAACAACAAAGACAGAAGAAGATGAAAGTGCCATGTCTATGAAATCTATGGCCTCAGACACTAAGAATAAGTGCGAATATGGTGGTAAAATGGTAATCGATTGCTGGGTGAAGATCTTCCGGAGCGTCTTCCCGCTTTTCTCTCCATTTTTATTCGTTGCCAGGTATTTTCGCAGGATTTGATTATTTCAGTCAGTTCATATATATTCATATAGTTCTGCCTATAGTCATTTTATTTTCTTGGCGTATTCATTGTTTTGTCTGTTCTGCTATCCACACGCTTCTTATCCAGAATTTTTCTTGTGATATCCGCGTCTCTTTGCGTTACTTGAAGTTTTATAACCTTTCTTTTGTTGAATGTTCGTGTTTCGCAACTGTACGCGAGCTTTAGAATTTGCATCGGTTGAACACTTTTAGTTTTGGACATAGTTGGAGATTACTTTAGAAAATAATATTCAGAAGTCTGCATTGGTCTGCGAACAATTTCTTACTATTTCCGTACAGAAATAAATATGTACAATGCACATGAAATATAAATCAGAAAAACTTTTAAGTGATAAATAATTATTTGGGTTATTTTTTTTGCATGTGACATTAAATTGACATTTATCATAATATAGGGTTATTAATTTAATAGGGTTAGGAAATAAAAATCTTCTTTGTTTTCTTCTTCTACTCTTATACTAATGAGTCAGGGTCTCTGCACCGCATAGAAGGTCAGCCCAATTTAGTTGCAAACTCGCTTCGCAGCAGTCTTCCAACTGTTTCAGCCAGCACATCCTAGGACGGTCCCTTGATCTCCTGTCTTCTGGTCTTGCCTGGAATATCCGCTTTGGCAGTCTATCTGCCGGTATCCGCAAGATATGTCCCAGTAACCGTAATTGTGACTTCTCGATAAGAACGTCAATAACGGTTCTACTTCAAGACATTTTCTTATTGGAGTATTTCTGATTGTGTCCCTTCTGGTAATTCCTAAGATTCCTCGTAAAAATCCCATCTTGGCGGTGTGCAACCTTGAGCGGCTTCTTTCGGTCAAGATCCAGTTCTTGTGACCGTACACTAGGGTTGGACTGAAAACTGATTTGTATACTGCCAACCTTGCTCGCTGGCTAAGCTCCGATTTTCTAAGTGCGGGATAATACAGGGATCATGCTACCTGGCTTGCGGCTCCTATACTCCTATCCAATTCACTTTCTTGCTTTTCATTCTGAGATGTTATTACACAGAGGTATTTGAAACTGTTTAGACGTCCGTTCTGGCACGTTATGTTACATTGATCTTCACTCTGCCAAGCACCATGATTTCGGATTTATATATTTTGATTTATACATATATATATATATATTTTTTACATTATAATGTAAAAGCATAGTATTCAATTCATAAACGAAATAAAAAGATTCACATATGTTAAGAACAAAGTTAGATAAGATATTTTTATGTTTATTATTTTAAATTAATGAATGAATAGTGGTAAGCAACAAACAATCTTAAGACTATAATGGTAAGTGATTTTTTTTCTTTTAAAATAGAGATGCGAACAAGGAATACGTGTCACATCAATATTCTTACTATTTTCAAACTAAGCTAAACGCTTGTGCTATGAAAATAAGACTAACTTGCTAGTCTGGAGTGAGGTTCGAACCCGCGATCTTTTTATCAAGAGGCAATTGTCCTAACCATAAGACCAACAAGCTACTGGATGTGAACAAAAAAATCATATCAGCGCTCAGTCTTCTCATCATTTTTTCCTCATCAAATTTGTCGATGGCTAGTTGTAACTCCTCTGATAATTTTTTAGCAAAGCAAATGTCTTCTGCAAATATCAGTCTCCCCAACGAGTGAGCAATGCTGTTTCGGCTGATCTTCTCCATAAATACCGTGAATAAGGTAGGCAAAATTGGACATCCTTGTCTGAGCCCCATTTTGATGGTAGATTCGCTTGACTTTTAAGTCATATAATGTAATATCGTGCTATGTAATACAACAATAAGTGAGTTTATGAACACTGTATTTAAAAAACGTATCTACGGATATAATAATGTAGTCTTCCACCATCTGTGGATCGCCAAGCAAAGCACGCCTCAATCAGGGCGCTCACCACTGGGTAACAGCAATGCGCTGGGTGCATACGCCATGCAGCGACCGATTTTTTATTTATTATTGTATATATATATTTATGTGCATAATTACACTTAAAATTGAGAAGAACGATGAAAAGAAACGTTTAATTTTTTTTTATTATTTTCATGTATATTCTTGTGGTTTTTGTGGTCTTGTGGCTTGTTTTGTTAACAGTTTGGAAAATAACTAAACCATACAAATATATTTTATTGGGAAAACTTTGTGGAAAAATATAATTGTTTTGGAAACATTAATTAGTTCTTTTGTGGAAGTAAATGTGTTTCTGAACAGTGTATTTCATTGCTTTGTTCCTTGTAAATTAATGGTCTATGTTTGCCAAAAACAAATATATCAAATAATTATTTGGAATTACATTATTAATATCATTTTTGGTTTTGTTCGTGACATAGCAATATTCAAAACGACATGTAAAAAAAATAGTTTTAATTACCAACCTTGAACATTAATTAATAGGCCTACATAGAACATAATTAATAGACCTACAGAGAACAATATTTTACTATATAATTTAAATACGTATATCAAGATCTGATTCCATCTAGTATGTATGGAAGTGGTGTTGAAATTGACCAAAAAATGTCAAGATTAAATGCGTCGGAAATATGATCATTTAGTCGCAAGCGTAGTAAATTTTGTAGACTAAGAGCCAGTGAACGTAAGATCTACGTTATAGTATCAAACCTGAAATATTTTCTGTATTTGTACACTATTTTAGGTGATAAGTTTGGGATATAATGAAATTTGATTTTGGGGGGATTTTAGCAGATAACAGGCAACACAAAAATAAGTATGTAAAACGTAAAAATAATAAACCTGATTTTTTAATATGTTTATATACTATACATTCACAGTACTACTACATACTAATACATTCACATTAATCATTGTAACGTTGTTGTTACACATCTGAATTTTGTATATTTTTTTCGGGCCACTATTTAATAATATTACCCGATTATATTTCAAAGTTTTACTTACGCATTTTTTGTACCTGTATTACCTGTTATCTGCCATAATCTTCCTAACTCAAATTTCATAATATCCAAATCCTCTCAAACATTTTTCTTCAGGGTAGATAGATCCTAAAATAAAGTGGTTTTTAATTAAATGAGTGTTTTTAATTTTATTTATAATGTATGTTTAACCACAAAGCAATAGTCATATATTAATGATCTTTAAAAAGATAATCGCATGAATAATCGCTAATGCTGATTACATCAATTATATTTTATATCAAATTTTTGACTGATTTCTGATTTCTTAACATGTGACATAATTGTTCAAATACGATTTTAAACTAGAAGTATTTATAATATAAATACTCAAATAATGCCAGTTTAAACATAATACTAGGCAACGGCGTGCAGTCTGAACAATGAAGCATAAGTTATGTCTGAACATATATTTTGATGTAAATAAACATGATGTCTCGTAGCTGGTAGCAACAATTTCAGGGAGTCTTCTTCATTAAATTTTGAATAGAAAATATTCATATGTATGTTTTTATCTGTTATTATACTTTTCATGTTTGAAATATAATTTTAAATAACTGTTACACAGCTACGAAACTACACCGACACTCAGGAACCTTCCCAAGGGCTAGTTGAGAGAGGATTCCAAAAATTGTACTCAAGTTATAAAAATTTATATGTATATGTATTTAAATTTGGATTCTTAATAAATAAATAAAAAAATCATATTTCTTGATTACTTTTTTTCAATATTTCTGACTTATTTTCTGTAAAACGTTGTAACTCATTGAAACTCATTCGCTTTTAATATACGTACGTTGAAAAAATGTCAAAAATCCAACAAATTACTTTCATGAAAATCTACAGTTTTACAAAAGACAGCCAGAAGTTTTGAAAAAAAATACAAACTCAAGTAACACTTTTCCCCGTGACTTGATATTTCAGCCAAAATAAAATGAAAATTTTTACTCAAAATTAAATGAAGAAACTTCCCCCAAGTTTTTTGCTACTAGCTAAGGGACACCCGGTATCTCGTAATATTTCAATTATTATAAATATCTCCCTATTAATCTATTGTTAGGCAATCAACTATTTTCTATTTGTGTAAATAATTAATAAGATATTATTATTTAATATCATTTTTTTTCCTCCTTCTTTCCAAAATATATTTTTATGTACAACTCATGATTCAATATACCGACTGTATTCCGCTAGTATTGTTTAAAATTGTCCTATAAAAAAGGTATGTACAGAATATCAGGGTACAAAGTGTTTTTATTCTTTTAAAATGATCTGTTACCATTAGCGGTATTTTATTTTTCTTGATTTCAACTAAATCTTGCTAAAATTCGACCTCAAAAATTAGCTTACGAGGAAAAAGGGTCAATATTCTTCTACGTTCATGTGGTAGTAACAAATATGACAGATGTCGACAGTTCGACGATGTCACTGGGATTGCTTAACAAAATGAATTAAGAAAGCGTAAAATGAGTGTCTACAATTGGGAAGTGAATTTTAGAATACTTGTCGAATATTTGGGCACCCCAACGCTACAATGACAAGAGGTTTAAGATGAAGATGATGATGATGATATTAGAAATAAATAAAATTAAATTGTGGTAATTTATTTCACTTATATTATTTATCTCTATTGTAAAATTTTGTTTTTGCATATAGTACCTTTTTGTAGGAACGTTTTCATATTTGTGTGGATCTAATTCACCTGAAGATAAATCTACGAGGACGGCACGTTATTGACTATTTTCTAGAATGCAGAATAAAGGGAACGTCGTCAGCGTGGCCCTAATTCGATAGTGATTTGCATTTATCACGATATCATCACGTCACATGGTCCCCTACATCATCTACTTTTTTCTTTCCTCAACCCCCTCGGGTCGTTAGTCCATCGTTCGGTCCAAACACCTTCAGGCAGGACCAGCGGAAGGGTTTTTGAACAAGCTGAATATATTAAAAATGACAAAAGAATGTGATCAAATTATCAAAATCTTAGAAACTTACCAAGAGACAATATTATTCTTATAATTTAACAAATAGTTTTGCTAATAATATTAGCAAAAAATACCAGCTTGGTGATCAGGTGTGGTCATTTGACTCTAGTTCCAGGAGACCACAAGCAAGTTCCTATTTTCATGGCACGAATGTTTAATTTGGTTTGAATGTATGTATGTATGTAAATTAGCGTTGGTTTACGCTTTAATAACTGTCAATTTTTTATCGCTATTAATATAGCATTGTAAACTTCATCAATTTCTACATGATGTACATTAGGGTGTTGCAAATTTAAAGTTTTTATTTTTTATCGGGGCACATATTTATATTATTATATATATACTACTTATACTTTTTATTTTTTATTCAAATTAATTTTAGGGGTCTTAACCTTTGATCAAAGTTACGAAAATATGCGTCTTTTAGGACTATGACTGCAATGCCTTAGACCAGAAATGTCATGCAGTGTACATGCAGCCTCAATAAACTGGATAGGATGAACACTCCTCTCTCCCGACTCCCGTAGTATTTTAAACAATAGAAAGCGTATTTAAACGTGTTACTATCGCAACAAGAGTTTTCGTGAAATAACGTACCTTTTGTACTTAGACTGTATTTACGATTGTGCCATATAACCATGGAGTTTACAAGTGAAGTGAGTTAATAAAATCTCGGAAAATGACATCTTTGGAACCCGTCTGAAGAGCTTGTTGCTTTTGCATACTTTGATGATGAAGTTTACATCGAAACTAAACAAAGGATGGGCAATGCCCTCGAAAATCAAAGATGGCAAAGAATACTTTCATTGTCGTTAAAAACTTTGTTACATTGAATTTTTTTCAACATAATCGCATTTTTTTGTGATTTTTTGACGAACATGGAAGAATGGTGATGAATACAATAAAGCTAAGACTTTTAAACATTATTAGAAAGTTGTAAATGATATAGTAGAGAGAAAAGCAGTGCTTATGGAAGAGTCGTTGATCGGTGGTACGAGGATAATTGTCTGACTCCGCCAATAAAGAGCAAAAGCAATATTTACTCATAGCAGGTAAAGATTATTGACGAAAACTCCCTGTCTCAAAAAAGTTTACTTTGACGTCATCTTGAATAATTATATTTCCTTTTAATTTTTTTTATATTTCATTTTTTCTTGTAATTATTTCATTTCGTTTTTTTTTTTTTTTATTCAATAATTTATTTTTTTTACATCTCAGACCTAGAAAAATATCACATTGATATTTGTCTGTAGGTGCATCAATACATATATATAAATAAATTGTATTTGCCAGAAATCCATTCATATTAACTAATTACAATAGATCTTATAAACTCAAATACAAATCAACAATACTATACAACGTTTAATCTAAAGTTTTCTAAATTTTCGTAAAAAATTGTTAAAATTTACACTTTTATTTCATTTTTATTATTTTTTTTATTTAATTATTATTTTTATTTTAATTATTATTTTATTATATTTATTAATCATCAATAATCAATTAAAATTTAATATATTAATATTAATTTTTATTTTATTTAAATTTTATTTAAATTTTACACTTTTAATAAAAACTTACATTTTTTAGTTAATCAAGCCTTCTACACTGTCACAGCTGGTAGCGATCCCCAAAAGTCATTTGTAAATTCTAAAAAAAAAAAAAAAAAATTTCATAAATTTTTGAAACACCCTAATGTAATATATATTACATAGAGTAAATAATAATATTATTTTAAAAATTGGTAGCATGCATTTAGTTTTACAAACATCTTCAAACTTCTTTATCCAAATTGTCCATATATTGAAATAAGACTATTATTATTAAGGGTTTATTCTAGTCTCGAAATTCAAAAAAATCAAAAAACTTTTTTTCTATATTTCGTAAGTTTAGACATTCAGAATTATGTCCTCAAAGGAATTTTTCAAAATTCCAATTATTTACCGAGATACAGGGATTTCGATGGCGCGGCAAGTAACCGGAACAAATCGAACAATAGAGGGAGCGACGTTGCTGTCCACCTGCGAATGGATTACCTCATAAAACCTTTCTTATATACTATACCTAAATAATGTATATGTAACTGAAGATCATATTAACGTATTTTTTTTAAATCTTTTCATTCTACTATTTAGTTCAGGTTAGTATCGAGTCAATCTTTAAACATCGTTGACGTGCATTCTCTGAGAATATTTTACAAATATTTTGAGAGAATATTATAATGTAAAATGGATAAAAAAGTTCAAATGGTGCTAAGCATGCATACAGAAAGACGAAAAGACAATTTAGAGGTAATAAACATGCTGTAGAAGAAGAAATAAATTTTACTAGTGCATCCGCAGCAAAATTGAAAAAATCGGGAGACGAAGAAGTTATAATAGAAAAAAATTACGGCTATTGCATTTTAGAATTTTTATCTATTTTTACATAACTTTCGTTATTAATTCTGTATTCTACATGTAAGAAAAATATAACATTTTCGTTATACGTCAAAATATAAAAATCGTTGAATTCTTTAATATGAACTTTTGCTCCGAAACACATAATGCAGGAACGCGGACCATCGAAATTGCTGTTTTTCTCGCTGTTAGTATTTTCAATGAAGGTTTTATACCCATTCTAAAAATTCAAAATGTTATGGGAATCACAATTGGTCCAGAAGCCCATGCTGGGAAACGGGACGAAGTTAAAATCGAACGCTCTGAAATCCGAGCTTCGGATGCTTCAAATGCTGCTCGTCTACATGAAAAAACTTCAGAGAATGAACATTTTGAAGTGGAGAAAAATCTAATGTATGAAACAGGAATCGCCGATTAAAAATATGCAAGTATACTGTACTGAAACTTCACTCAAAACTTTGAATGCGTTTTTCTAGAAACTTCATTTTTCAAGCTGGCGGACATGATATCTCAAGTTCTACAAAACCGATTTAATAAATTTTTGTGTGAACCTTTTCTATACATCTCTCTATAGCCCCTACCAGATTTAAGTCGAAATTTTTATTTTTACTATTAAAAAAAAATTTAAGTGTTAAAAAAAGCGCGAAAAAATGTAGTTTTTTTACAAACGGCCGCCATTTTTAAAATTTCTTCTTATTTTATTTTTCCGAGGTAGGGGCGATAGCGACATTTTTACTAATTAAGAATCCGTTAGAATTTTTTATTTCAGATGACCACAAGGGTTGGAACCATGTACGCGAAGACATCCCTTTTTTTTGAAACCCCCACTTTATCAGCCGATAACTTTTTGAGTTTTGAATTTTTTATTATTTTTTTATTTTTGATGTATTTTTAAAATATAAATAAACGAATCATAAAATTTTTTTTACCAAAAATATTATTTGTTTATTTTTTACAATGCTCTAAAAATCGCCCGAAATTCGTGCCTCTAGACTAGAATACCCCCTTAATGCCATAATACTATAAATATTGCTATTTTATATATGTCTTGACATTTCGCATACAAAATTTACTCATGTATAAATAAAAACATCCCATCTCGTTTGTGTACCGCTTTTGGAATTGTGTATCAAAATAAAAATCTTCAACCTATCATTCTTAATTATTAGTAGATTGCCATCATTGATTTGATACGAACAAAAATTGACTCTCCCTGAATTCTAGAGCCTTGGAAGAATTTCTAGTTTGCTCATATCACGCACCGGCCCTGTCTGCACATAAATGTACGAATTTTCTTGCGATATTTTGATAGCTTCAGTCCACAGCCCGGGTTTTCATGTATAATATTTTCTACAATAGGGTTTGATATTGAAAATGAAAATAGATTTTTCGTTAACTAAGAAAAACTTGAAAAGATATATTGCCTCCAATCGAAGATAGACGTACTCGTACGGTACGAGCGTAGGATTTTCAAATCACGATAAATTCAAGATTGAAATACCAAAAAAACGTGGATGAACTTTAAGGGTTGAAGGGTGTGGGGATGTTATTCAGAAGAAGAAAATAGAGGTCAAAGATGGATCGTTTGGAAGTTTTTCAGAAAATTGTTTTGGAAAATCGACCTTTTATTTTATGGCGGATTCGCCCATCGCTGGGGGCCGCTAGTTCACCCCGTGTCAGAAGTTCTTATTGAATACATCAATCAATAATTCAAAATGGAATCCGCCAGTAATCAGGAAATGGCATTGATGAATCTCAAAAGAGATTCTTAATGCTTTTTCTTTCCTCCGCCATTGTGCAGGGATTTGGACACTTTCCGACGGGCGCATTGTTTGATGAAGAACTTTTTATAATTAACTATTGAGCTGTTTTACTCTTTAGTTCTGAGCTTGGGGCTATCTCTAGCGGTGTATTCACAATTATCAATGCAATTTACTTAACGATTCTATGATAATCTCACACAAAAAACGGTTATTCTCATATCGAGAAAATAACAAAAAACTCATTTTTACGGGAATTACACCCAATGTAACCTAACCTAACCTTAAAAAAAACGTGAAAGTTAGAGAAAAACACTCGAAATTAATTAATCTATTATTTTATACACAAAAATCAGGAACACGAACTTAAATGTAGTACTATTATGAAATTAACACTAAGTCATTAGTCTACGTTCGCTTAGATTCAGTGGTTTT
>JADDOH010001707.1:0-39894 GCA_016648135.1 Agrypnia vestita | reverse complement strand
ATTGACATAGCATAGCAGAGGTAAAAAAATGATAATATATATTGCTATAAAATATTTAGCAGCGTACACTCAATATCCACACCAGATAAAACCTATAAATAACAATCTACAGTAAAGATAGTCGAAGTATTCCACAAAGTGATAACCAATTATTACATGCAATTTGGCTGACATCGCAAACATTAAGAATTCATATAGCAAATTATTGTTCCCTTTATAAAGTTATATATATAGATGAAATCGGTTATTTTCAGCACAGTTATTTGGGATTTATATGTGATTCTATCGATAGTTGATAACTAAGACATGATTGTTGTCTAGTATCAATGGTTGCCTGTCGAATTGCAAAAAATCCATTCCCAATCATCAACGCAATCAGATACAAATCTCAAATAACGGTCAATGTGTCACTGTTAAAATACCATCACTAGGTATACAATACAAAAGGAACTGAGAACTTGCGAACAAGGTGATGGTAAGTATTTTATCAGTACATTCACTTTTGACTGAGGATTTAAGCTTGAGAAAAGTGTCCGCAAAATTCATGCCGAAACTGCTAACAGTTCCATCATAATTTATTTGTTTATTTATTTATAAATGCCCTACAGAGCTTTTACAAACAAATAGGTAAAGTGTACATTTTAGAATAGATAGTTTAAAGAAAAAAATAATAACATGTAAAAATAACAATGACAAAGTGCAAATAAAATACTTAAAATACAGATACAAAATAATAATGCACTGGCCCATTCTTCACATCTGATTCAGGCTTTCTTGACCAAACACGGCATTCCCCCGGTCCGTCAGGCTTCCTACTCTCCTGACGTGGCTTCGCGTGATTTTTGGCTACTCCCCAAGTAAAAATGCAGCTGAAAAAGACCTGATTTGAATCAACAAAAGACGTTACGCGTAATACGACGGTCCAGCTGAACGCCATTCCGGAAGTGTTTCCAACAATGCTGGGAGGAATGCGTGCGTTACCAAAGAGACTACTTTGAAGAGTATTGCAGTATGTATAATGTGTATCTGATATTTTTTGAATACATTAGTATTAATACATTTTCCTCAAAGAGTCGAGTTTAAGCTGTGTTGGTTAATGTACAAGGCGACACATAATATGGCGCCTCTGTATCTTCAAGAACTCTGCATCCCAGACGACTTAAATAGTAGACGCCAAACTCTGAGGTGAGCCAGTACTTCAGCTGCAGGAAGGGTTGTAGAACCGACCATCCACAACCAGAAGACTAAGTTTAGTGAACGGGCATTGCGGTGGCGGACCCAAAGGCGTGGAACTCTCTTCCCTCCGTAATACGGAACAGTGCATCAGAAACAGTTTTTAAAAAAAGACTTAAAATGCACCTTTTTGAAAAATCCTTTTCATCAAATTAAATACTAGTGTGGACTAAACGATGTTAGTGTAAAGCACCTTTGAGGTGATTTTTTTTACGAAAATGGCGCTATAGAAATTATCCATTATTATTTATTAGTAAATAAAACATATGCACTTCTTCCGTCTAATATATCATTGATTCATGGACACAAAAACTAAAATGTTGTACTAAGGAATGGCTGCCTTCAGGGATAGACTTAGAAGATGTTTAAGTTTTAAATCTGTGAGAGATGGTGGAGCACGGCTTGTCCAAGTCAATTATCCTGATCAAAATACGAATTCATTCACCTTCACTGCTGGCGTCTGACATCCCTCCGAGATGCTCGAGGTTCTCCTTCTTGGACACCTGCTGCTTGAAGGTGCTGGACACGTCCTGCGCCTTGAGCTCGGCGCAGAGCTGCTCGAACTGGGGGAGGCTCAGCTTGCCGGCGGGCGTGCCGTTGGCGACGCCGTTCCTCTCCACCCCGTTGGTCTTCCGCGACACCTGCTCGTCGATCATGCAGCGGACCTGCGCGAACATCGCGAGGCAGTTAGTTTAAGGAGTATATTTAGATTTTTTGTTAATTTGAGAAAACTAACAAACTTTGTATAAACCGCAAGGATTGCTTTTAAATGTCTACTGGATTCGATACCTTGTAAAAGACTCGAGTGTGAGGTGAGAGTGTGACCATTTGTGAGCATTATGTGAGCATTTGTGGTGGGAGAGAGGAGAGGAGCTTGAAAGTGAGACTTTGACATGGGGACTATAATAAATAATGGATTAAAAATTAAATTAAATTAGTTATTCATTATATGAGATTTGGTGTAAAGGGACTTTTTGATTTCTAACTTATCTAACCAAAGACCTCTATTATTAAAATGTAATATTTTTTTAAAGTGTGGCCTGTCAAATAGATGGTTTGAGAATTCTGAGAAATTACTATTATTAGGACATTTTAGTTATTATATATTTGAAGATACAGTATGGTATCGAAACCGGTAGACATTAAAAAACAATCAGTGTGGTTTATACAAAGTTTGTTAGTTTTCTCAAATTAATAATTATGTCCGACCACAATGTCAGGGCTATAAACGTAAATATGGAATTTTCTGCTTCACAATAGTGAACATATTTCATAATCTCTGTTAAAGCTAGAGCATCTTAAAGATAATAGTGAAATGCTAGATATACCAAAACCGATGTGAGGAATGGAGTCTGGATAACCAACGTCATATTCACTAGGCGCGTGCAGTGGGAACAAGAAGCATGACTTTTATTTAACCGTATATTTGATGAATTGATTTGAATATGATGAAATATTAAAATCTGAATAAAATGTGAATTATTATGATAGGAATATTCCAAGGTGTATCTCTTATTTCGGTTTATTTTCAAAATATATTGCTCAGGAAAAAGCTTGCTTCTTGTTCCCACTGCACGCCCCTGATATTTACCATCCAGAAGACGCACAAAAATTACCCTTCGACAATTCGTCGTAAACATGCTTTGCTTTAGCTACACAATTAAAAAATAAACGGCACCCCTGACAGTCATAAATTACGCGCTATTTTGTAAAGAAGTGAAATGACAACTAGACGCAACTAGCGGCCGGTTGTATCAACTTGGAGAAGTACAAGATCTTACACCTAATAATGCAGGGAAAGATTGCCGGAAATCGGGGCCCTGTAAGAAGAAGAAATGAAAAACCTGAGACAGTGGTTTGGCCAGTCTATTTCGGGCCGCAGTAAATAAAGTGATGATAGCCAACACGATAGCCAACGTCCGTTGAAAGGATAGGGCACAAGAATTTACCTTCCATCCTGGTATTTTGAATCCGACGCTGTCCAGAGCGTCCTTAAGCTCCTTCAGGTCGATGTAGCCATCGCCGTTTGCGTCAATCTGAAACAAAAAATAAAAAAAATTAGTGTTATAAAAAGGTGATTGCTAAAAATTGGAATAAAATGTGAACCAATTAATAAAGGGACTACACACAAGGTAAAAAAATTGGCGTCAATGTACAGACTGCTGTGGCGAAACTGGATAACGCGCCACTCCCGAATAGAGTGGAGTTCAAGTGCCAGTAGCAGCTAACTATTTTTCGTTGATTCTATTTTTCTGTAAGTCTTTTTCTAACTGATTCATTTTCTTTAATACCTATACAAAAAATTAGTATTTCAGATTCATTATAAATATCTTGGCCAGAGTCCAAATCGGCCTTAAATCTTGACGGGTGAGCGAGCCAACCAATCAAAAGGACGAAAACACAAAAACTCCTCACTCATTCCGTCCTTGGCCTTTCGATCGACTAGAAGGATTTAATATTGTAAATGCAATTTCACATGTAACCTTTACTTGTGCCTCTCTTATACGCTTCCTACACATCACACCGCACGTACATCAAGCGATACATTCCGGTGAACACCGGAAGATTGCGTAGGTAGGGTGAGAATTATTTGTTCACACAACCAAAGTGGTGATGCTCAATCTAACAATGCGGTAACTTCATCAGCCTTCCAAAACGTGGTCTCATTAAATAATTATCCAGCAATGAAGAGACGAATAGCAATATTGTTATTTTCAAAATAGGTCAAACTATCATTGAACAAATTTTTAATTTTTTTTTTTCTATTTATTTTTTTAAAATGAGGTACAAATACATACATACAATAAATTGACTTTTTTTTTTTACTTTGTAGTCATGTAGACCTCATCAGTGAAGAAAAGCTCTTGAGTCTGATGAGGGAGCCACAGTTCTTATTATTATATATAGGTACATATGCGAGTCATTTGATAATACGGTAATAAAAGGTAATTTGATAATGAAATGTTGAAGTATTTTTAAAAAGCTATTAATCTAAATGATTTATGAATTTAAGGTTTTAATTTTTTTAATTTGCTCTGAAAGGTTATTGATGCAGCCTATCAAGATAGGTAGATTATTGTAGTAATGGCTTTATAAATATAGTGGTTCTACATTTGGATTGGTTTAAATTTAGGCATTACGCCGGCCGCACACTGGATTCGTTTTCGTTCAAAATTGAGTAGTACGTATACGTACAAATACGCAAGTACATTCCTGACCTTCGAAGTAGTATTGAACATCGCACACTGTACACGATTTAGTAGTGCGTGTACGCACGTATAGATGCGACGTACGACATGATCCGGATTTGTTCGGAAATTTTTGCGATTTCGCACGACGGATATTGAAAATTTTGTCAATTTTATACATGACCACAAATGTTTGTGGGACCAAAGTGATTCAACTGCGTGACCATCAGCGCAGATCATGGCGGAGAATCTCTAAAGAACTAAAAAATACCTGTAAGTTAAATAATTTGGTTTAATGAAGGTGATGTATAATTATGTACTTCGAACAAAACAACTTTTAAATATTTCTCCGATGTTATGAGCTCTCGTTGCACTTCGATTCTCCCAGCATTTGTGAATCACATAAAAATAGTTATGAAATTTGTCATTATTTAAGTCTGCCATGATAGAGTTTTCCATAAGATACAGATTATTCATTTGGCACAAATGTCATTGGAGAAATGCGTAAAGTGACAACGCAAGACGCAATCAATGTGCGCACTCCAATACGTACGAAAGTAGTTGTACGAATATGTATGTAATAATTCGCATCCAAAGTGCAGCCGGCCTTATGATTTGGTTTCCATTTCTCACAAGCTTAAAGTATTCCTGGTTTTCTGTAAGGTTTTTTCTTAAACTTGCTTAAAAATATCATCCAAGTTTGTTACTGGAAACAATTTAAAAAGATCTAACGATAACATTATCTCGTACCTGTGCGATTACAGATTAAATAATAATGATGATAAAACGTGAAGAATTCAACGCTCTTGCCGATAGATAGCGAGGAGTGAATCAGAAATTATTTAAATGTCGGAATTAGATCAGTTTCGGCCGCTCGGCCTCGGGGCGCCTGTCCCACTTTCTTCTGTATTTGGCTTCGAATCCTCGCTGGGCCGGCGCCCATGTATGGACAATCAAAAGTGCTATTGGTCAATCTATTTGTGAGAAGGGTTTTTAAGTTCTAGTTTAGAATCCGAGACGGTTTATTTAATTTTTAAAATGTCGTAATCACACAGAGTCAAAATAAACGGGGCGTCTCACAGCTAGCAGCGAAAACTTAACAGGTGGATTCCCCGCCTTGATAATAATGAATCGAAAATGTTCAAGCCACCATGACCTAATATCAAATGTTATACAACATCAAAGTTTGTATTTTTTTTTCAATTTTTATATATTATAGTTATATTTTGCAACAAGTTGAACCTACATTACAATAGCTTATATCAATTATAAAAAAATCATTTTTCTTTCTTTCTTTAATTTTTTGCAATGTTTTTATCATTTTGTATTAAAGCTAATGAGGTTTTCGTAATCTATACAAATTTTAAGGATTCCTGCTTTGATTATGAGTCAAAAACGTTCAAGCAACCATGACGTCGTACAGTTATGGAGGCATGTAATATCAAAGTGTGTATTTTTTTCAATATTTTTATGACGACTATGAAAAACTCACTCAAGTTGAATAAGAAGTATAAAAAACCTTGCAAAAATTGAAAATAGATTTTTTACCATCTGTTAACGTTAGTGACAGACATTGTTACGTAGAGAATTCAACTTTTTTTGTATCATCATAACTCTCGCCGTCTTCTAGCGTTAGCATTGTATCTCATCATTATCTGCGCCATCTCGCGGCGTCAGCGACGGACATTTTTACGCGGAGAATCATCAGCGTTTCGTGCTAGGCGCAAATCGGAAAAGGCGTAAAAATATTTTTTTCAAAAAAAAAAAAAAAATTGGCGGAAATTTTATTTAATCAGAAGGCAGGACCGGAGGCGAATAACCGCGCCCCGGTCGAGAGCGGCGAGCGAGCGAGACGGGTCAATGCCGCCCGAGACGGACAAACACCACGGCGCGCCGCGCACCTCGCGCAGTTGAAAAGGTCAACCCCGAAAAGCGCGACGAGCAATATTCCAAAGACGCCGTCACGGGATCGTGAAACACCGAAAACAAAATTTCGCAATTCGCACTTAACGCAATCTTGTACGCGCATCTACAAACCCTAGTTCACCGGCTGTATCGCTCTGATTGCCGTGGAAAACTTCTCACACGTCGGTGGGTACTTTCTTAATTTACTGTCGCTGGAACGCACATGCGCTAGCGACACTCATTTCGACTGCCCCGACGAACGAGGCGGTAACTCAATATTTTAGGCATTTGAGTTAGTACCATTTTTAGGTTTAGGCCATGATTGCCTACCTACAGAAAAGACAGCAGTATCTCAAATGCAATATTTAACAGATAAAAATATGAATTTTACAAAACTAGTAAATCAGTTAACCATTTTTCTTCCATGTAATAACGAAGTAGGTAGGAATGTAAATTATAATAAAATTTGAAAAGATTAAAAAAAGAATTAGAAATCCGGTTCGAAACTTAAAAGTGTCCCCCTGAAAAATCGATTTATATGAGTTAATGCCTCGTTCGTTGGTGCTGTCGATTTATAGACCCGTGTTCATGTCGCTTTCTCCAATTCCGATGTTGAGGGCTGTAAATCGATCGATTACGTGTAATTCTTTCCGATTCTACCATCTCGTGACAATATCGCCATGAAGATTTTACAGAACTCTACGCCTTTGACAGTGAATTGGAAATCGCTAGGAGGGTCTCTGGGATGGTCCACTGGATCCTGGAAGCGTCGCGAAGCGACATTGATCATAAAAGAGGTTGACAGGCCCACTGCACGCTCAGTTGTGACAGAGTGCGAATCGCAGAAACTGGCGAATTGGGAACCCGCGCGATACCATAAATAATAGACAAGAGTAAAGCGAAATAGAAAAGCAGCTCCCTACGTATTTGTGAAATACATATTCAGTCGATTCTTGTTTATCGTTGGTTTCGCTTCTCTGTTCACTGTAAAAAAACAACTGTTCCTGCGAGATCGGGATCCCGCGAGATTTCAAGGCATTTTACGAAATCGAAAAATCAGACGAGATTATCGGGATTGATCAGCATTTTTTATGTCTTGTATGTTTAATTGTATATGTCTGTCTATAGAGCTTTTAGTAAATACTTAAAACTTATGTTCATGTCACATTCAAATCATGAAAATAGCTTTGAATAATATTTGCTGTATTTTATCAACCTAATATAGTAATAAAAACTACCACTAGTTAGTAGTTTTTACTCTACTACATTGACTGATTGATGCTTGGAAAAACGCCTACAGAAACTTTAATGCAATGATTAATAATGAACATTTTATTAAAATTGCCGATATAAAAATGCAAGGCTAATTCAGCTCTATAAACAGACAAAAAAAAAAGTATTCGGGATCCCGATCCGTAGGGATCCCACGGGATTGGAAATTTTAACCTCGAGGGATCCCGAAAGGGTAATCCCGACTCGGGATTGCATTCCCCAGTCATGACACGTGAATATTAAAAAAGACCGCACAGTAACGCACCCCTCCCGCATAGCATGGTTAGCAAAAGTCACCCCCCGATGTGATAAATAATATCGGAAAATGTCAGACGATATCCCTTTTCATCGTTTGCCCTTTTCAGAAGGCCCGCCACTGCCCAGCGAGGGCACGGCGCGCGCTCGTACCGATTCCCCGCGGCGACCTTGCGTCCACGCGGTGACTCATGCGATGGGTCATGGTGAATACGATACGCGGACGGGTTCTTATCGTCACACCAGCAGCGCCGTCTTCATGGACACTGAAACACCAGACTCGTCGACACTCTTGTACAGGAGCCGGTGGCCACTGATGTTAGTGTCGCTCCAAGGAGCCACTTGGTCCTGGATAGAAAAAGATGGGTGCAAAGAAACGCAAAAGAATAATCAGAATATTTTGAATGTGTTCAAAATTTTCAAGATAACACTGCTGGATCTTATCCCCAGGTGACATCTTCAATCAAGATATATGAGTTGTACACTTGTTTAACTTGCACAGCTTGTTTCGCATGTGTGTTGGATTTTAACTACCGCCACCTGGAGGGGAAAACTTTGCCATTCACTATCAATGGAGACATCTGTACTGGTTTACGGGTATGACATGCAGGTGGCGATAGTAAAAATACAATTCACATACAAACAAGGTGTGCATGTTAAACATATATTATACAGGGTTATTTGGAAAACATTAATCACCTCGCAGGACCATCGTCGAAAATGTTCAAGCTATTATGACCTAATATCAATAGTTAAGGAGATATGCAACATCAAAGTTTGCATTTTTTTTCTATATTTCTGACTTATTTTTTGTAAAACGTTGGACTATCATTACAGTAACTTATATCGAGTATGAAAAATTCATTCCCTTTAATACAAGTCGAATAAAAAAATAAAAACCTTCGAATTCCAATTGGAAAACATTCCAATTGGAATTTTTCAGGGTTTTAATCATTTTATTTAACTTTAATTGATATTAGTCACTATAATGATAATCCAATATTTTACAAAAAATAAGTCAGAAATATTGAATAAAAAAATGTAAATTTTGATGTCGCATATCTCCATAACTATTGATTTTAGGTCACGATAGCTTGAACATTTTCGACTCATAATCAAGGCAGGAGTATAGTCCTGCAAAGTCATTAATGTTTTACAAATAACCCTATACACAACTTACAAAAATTTGATAGACGTGGTAGTCTATCATGGGTGGAATTGTTACGTCGTGATCTCTTGAGCCAGCCGTATGATAGGCCGTAAGCCATACGAACACACAAAAAGACTTCCATACCTACTAATATAATAATATAAAAAGTAGTGATGCAACGAAAACGAATATTCATATTCGCCGAATAGTAGATATTTACCGAATATCATCACGAATATTGAAAACAAAACATTTAAAACTGAACGCAACGCAAATTACGGTTTGGCTGAGCACCATGTATTCGAACACACCTACGCCTCGGGGATTCCCCTAACATTGAATGATTGGATTTGTTTAGTTCTCAAATTGTAACATGAGTTCTTTCATCTAGTTTCGATGGGTTATTAATAAGGTTAGGTGCTCATTTCATGTACTTTTTGTTTTGTAATACGTATTGTTCGTTCCATTTTATCTCCGTTGTGTTTAAAAGTGTTAACTCTTATAAAATAATTTCAAATTAAATGTAACAAAGTGAAAAAAGTGATATTTATTTTCGAACGCTGGGAATGGAGTTGTGCTTTTTGAACAAAAATTTGCCGGTGGTAAATTTTAATTATTAAATCTCTTAGTAAAAAAAGAACAGCGGTGTATTGTATTTATTACCTTGTTGAATTATTCGTATTCGCCGAATAGTAGGCTTGACATTCGTATTCGTTGCGTCACTAATAAAAAGTGTCTTCGTCTCCATGACACATTCCGTGGCTTACATACACTCGCAGCGGAATAACAATTTCATTTATAAATAGTTTTTCCTGTATGCATAAGCCAGTAATAACATCTGTTAACTCCACCGTCATACGAGTCAGAGTGATGTAATATGCCACACGACCATCAGAATATAAATCTCAGTTTGGTAAATTTGTGTATGCGCGCGCTGCCAAGTGACGTTAAAGTTAACAGATTTCAATTGATGGAGCGACCACTCTTCATTTTCGTGAGAGAGTATTTTTTTAATGCGTAGCAGAGATAATAATATAATAACGCCGGCCGTACACTGGATGCGTTTTCGTACGAAATTGAGTAGTACGTACACGTACGAATACGCAAGCACATTCCTGACCTTCGAAGTAGTATTGAACATCGCACACTGTACACGATTTAGTAGTGCGTGTACGCACGTCCAGATGCGACGTCCGACACGATCCGGATTTGTTCGGAAATTTTTGCGATTTCGTACGATGGATATTGAAATATTTGTCAATTTGATACATGACCACAGATGTTTGTGGGACCAAAGCGATTCAACTGCGTGACCATCAGCGCAGATCATGGCGGAGAATCTCTACAGAACTAAAAATACGTGTAAGTTAAATAATTTTGTTTAATGAAGATGAGGTATAATTATGATGTTACGAGCTCTCGTTGCACTTCGATTCTCCCCAGCATCTGTGAATCTATTAGAGAGATAGTCATGAAATTTATCATTATTTAAGTAAATAATAGAGTTTTTCAGAAGATACAGATTATTCATTTGGCACAAACATCATTGGAGAAATGCGCAAAGTAACTTATTGTGACCAACGCAGGACGCAATCAATGTGCGCGCTCAGTACGTACGAAAATAATCGTACGAATACGTACGTAATAATTCGTACCCAAAATGCGACCGGCCTAATAATATACAGGGTGTAACGGAGCTAGTCCACAATACTCAGCAGGTGAATTCTTGCCTTGATTATGAGTCAAAAATGTTCAAGCAACCGTGGCTCGATACAAACAGTTGTGGAGGCATGCATTATCAAAGTGTGCATTTTAAAAAAAATATAACCAACATATTTTTTGAACGTTGAACTATTGTTACAGTAACTTGTATCGATTATGAAAAATTCATTCGTTTCAATATAAGTAAAATGAAATGATAACGGTTTTTATCATTTTTTTAATGTATTGAAACAAATTAATTTCATAATCGATATAAGTTACTGCAATGGTAGTTCAACGTTTTGCAAAAAATAAGTCATAAATATTGAGAGAAAAAAATGCAAAATTTAATACGGCGTATCTCCACAACCATTTTATTAGGTCAGGGTCGCTTGAACATTTTCGACTCATAATCAAGGCGGGAATTCACCTGCAAGGTATTGTGGACTAGCTCTGTTACCTCTGGTATTTAAAATATTTAATTAGGATAAATTATAGAAGTCTCACAGAGACGAAGCTATTTATATATCAGAAGAGTGGATGGAAATCTCTCAAATGAGCTGGCTTAAGCGATCACTCTATACAGTGCAAAGTTCACCTATTCCAGAAGTAAGAGTGATCACTTAAGCGAGCATACAGTTTGTAAGCCCTGAGTCATCGTATAAGAGACTTCCATCCAGTCTTCTGATATATAAATAGCTTCTTCACTGTGAGACTTATAATTAATCATCCCTCCGGGGACCAAATCCAGTAACTGTGTTCTGTTTCACATAAAAATATTGTTTAAAATATTTAGTTCATGCAAAAGTTTTGAGGTTTTTTTATAATAAATAAAAAATTTGGATTTTTTAAATTGATAATAAAGTTTCCGTCGATTAATATAACTGTCTGCCACCTTTCTGCGTGTTTCTTTTGACAAATTCCTTTAAAGAAAAGGCCCTGTGACCTCGATACAAAAAATGAGTCGAGGGATGTTTTTACCAGCGACAGTGCATAAAATTTCCGTCGTATGATAGTTGGAAGGATCGGGCACTGGAGAATAAGGTGGGTGCTTAATAATACCCAATTCAATTCCTCGAGCTTAAATGGGGTCTTCATCGCCACATGTAGTCGCGCGTTGACCTTGTTCTATGGGATCGTTTCTGTGTAATCGCTGAAACGTCACAATTAACTGTTCCGCGCAGCGGTCATGTCACCCCTTGCATTTTTTGAGAGCACCCTGACACTTCACGATCACATAGGGGCGGTCAGTGGTACTGCATTGAGAATGCTAGGATTAATTCTGCCAGGAATGAAAGCAGACTGAACTCGGTGGAAATGCGGTCACCAAGACGCTTGTGTGGAAAATATTTGGTCGACAGAGTGAGGAATGAACAAATTAAAAGTGAATGTAATGCTGGTTGTAGCGTAGTAGACAGATTAAAGAAAGGAGTGCTGAGATGGTTTGGTCTTTTGGTGAATAGAGGGCGTCCGCGAAAGATCTGGCACGATCAAAAAAGCCTCAACAATCGTAGAACATGTACGAAAAGCGGAAGTGGTGTGTCAAGATAGAAGAATATAGCGTTCTGTCCTCTCTGCCTACCCCTGCGGGGAAACGGCGTGACGGTTAGTTATTTATCCAAGGTTTTCGATAATACCCTCCTTCTGGGAACTCTCTACGATTCCTCGGCGCGAAGTAGACTCGAGAGTGGCTCGACGATTCGGGGCCCAAGTACTCTCTCACGGTAGAGAAAGTGCGAAAGAAGTTTCCGAGACATCTCTTCAAGAGAGAGTACTGGCGTTACCCTCGTTTCCAGACGTTTCGCGAATCTATCAGTTTATTCTGGACCTCTCCGGTGTTTTCTAATTTACTGTAAAACCTGGAGAATGCGACATCGAGCACATCTGGCGTTCAGGGGGCCCATTATTTCCGTGGTGAGGCCCGGCCCAAGGTCGCAGCGACGAGATGCTCCGCGCAGTGGGTGTTTCACCGAGCAGTGGGAGTCCATTAGAATACATTATTCAAATGCGTCCACAAGTGTCGCCAGCTTCTCGGAAACGAGGAGCTGCTCATCATCAGACCTTGGAGCGTGCGAACGCCGCCAGAGGCGCAGTGCCGGCCTTGTTACTAGTGTCTCCGAATGCAATCTCTAGCCGCATCGCCAGCACGCGAGGCACGCGAGTGGGGCGACGATTGTTGCTGTAACCCGTCAAAAATGACGGTACTTTTACATGTCGGTTTCTAAAGAATAAGTATTTATTTATTAAAAAAAAGAAGTTTTTTATAAAAGAAGTCACGGACGTCACCGGGAGTGTTACGGACAGACAGAAAAAGAAATTATTATTATTTGGGATTACGCTCGTTCGCGACGTCACACTAAAAAAGACGTATTTTTATACAAAAAATCAAAACTTTTTTTCTCCTTTTCTGCACACGTCGATTGATACAAACCCGAAATAATTAGGAAAATTATTTTTTTATCTTGTACATAAATTAATATTTATTAAATAAATTAAATGCATACTAAAAAAAGCTAATATTATGGAATTATTACTATACAGGGTTATTTGTAAAACATAAATAACCTCGCAGGACTATATTCCTGCCTTAATTTTATGAGTCGAAAATGTTCAAGCAACCATGACCTAATATCAATAATATGGAGATATTGCGAGACACCGAAGTTGGCATTTTTTTTCTCAATATTTCTGACTTATTTTTTGTTAAACGTTGGACTATCATTACGGTAACTTATATCGAATGTGAAAAATTTATTGCCTTTAATACAAGTCAAATATAATAATAAAAAACCCTTTAAATTCCAATTGGAATTTCTGCAGGGTTTTTATCATTTTATTTAACTTGTAATGAAACGAGTGAATTTTTCGTAATCGATATAAGTTCATGTGGAAAATCTATTCCATGTATATTATTACCCTTAAAACTTATAGTAAACGTAATAATTGGTATAGGGGGGCACGGCGTCGGCGAAGCCGTCTGATCGAACCCGTGGCTCGAGTCAGACTGTTGAAACAGGTTTCGCGCCTTTTCCACGCGTCAGGCTCTTTTCTCATTTGTATGGTGTCCACTTTGAAAAAAAAAAACGTTAAAATATCGAAAAATTCAAAATTATACTACAATTATTTTTAAAAAAATTATCGTCGCCACGAGTCTGCCAGCTCGATTGGATCACGGGAAAAGGAATAAAAATCTTACCATTACAGAGGATAGAGCGCCATACTCTTCTGTCCTGACACACAACTTTCGCCTCATCCACATTCACAGATCTTCGCATGCAAGCTCGACGGTTGTTGAGGCTTCTGACGGGACCATCTTCCAGTATCTGGTTAACCTGGTCATGCCACGTCTTCCGCGGTCGCCCTCTCTTTCTGGCGCCGTCAACACTTGCAGTATATATCTTTTTTACTATTCTTTCCTCATTCATCCGTTCAACATGCCCAAACCACCCGAGCGACCCTATTTTTATCCTATGAATTATGCTACGATCAGCTTTACATTCATTCCTAATATCTTCACTCTTTACTCTATCATACATGGATTAGGATCTGGTTAAAACGGTTTCACTTTCCGTTAACGCAGAATGAAATGCTGAACCGCCACTATTGGACGCGCTGTTAGTCACGGACGCGACGGCAGTTAGCGCACACGACACATTAAAAAATACTAGCGTTCGATCGACGTAAAAATCGATTAGTAATCGGGTGAATCATCGCGCGAGCGGGACGCCCATATCGCGAGTGACTACACGCAAAACCCGTTTCAGCAATTTACTACGCGTTCCGATAAGTGATAAATGATTCGGTTTTTTTCATCGGTCAACGTGTGAAACTAGCGGGAAATCTATGGAGCGCGAATTTCATATACAGGGGGTCTCATAGCCAGTAGCGAAAACTTAACAGATGAAGACCTCATGGCAAAAAGTTGTTAACTAACATTTTTGTCAAAAATGCGTTAATAAGCCGTCTAAACTAAAGATTGTACACTCTTTCCATTGGAAATAAGTTCAGAACTTAAAAATAATGAGAACATGTTCAAATCAAAGGGATGAACATGTTAACTACACTTTTTCATAAAAATCAAATCAGCTACTAATGGGAAGAACATGTTACCTTCAATTATAACATGTCCATGCCATCATTCTGAAATTAACACGCCTTTTAATTTGATTGGAATATCTATGGTTAATATAAATTTTACTCTGGCAGTACTGTCATATATATATGTTTTTATTTAAAGACTATTATAATATGTACATATATATTATTTTTCAATCATTTTAAATATTACATACCATGATTTGTATTATTAATTAATATGCCAGGTGTTTTGTAATTTTGGATAATCGATGGTAAAAACGGATAGCATTTGAAAGGTTGTTTGATGTTCGTGTTTTACCAATTTTAAAAAGGTGTTATTCTTTTAAAAATGAGTTCCAGAGGCGAAAAAATGGTTGTTTGCTACATTTTTTTAGGGAAAATTAGTATATTTTTATTTTTTGTGCATAAATGCATTTTTTTTTACTTTGTAAATACTTTTTTGATATTTTAGTGACATCCGAGTAAATCGATCAAACTTAATCTTGAATTAGCAATAAAACATATTTTTCAAAGGCGAAATGCAAATGTCTAATTATCTCAAAATGACTTGAATGTTAGTTAACAACATCTTGCCGTGGGGTCTTCAGGTGGATTCCGATTAAAAATTATTAAGGCGGTACATTCACTGCAAATGCATATTCGGCGTTTTTTTTACGAAAATGTGGGTTTTTATTATTCATTTATCTCAGAATGTATATTCTAGACTGCAATTTTTATAGGACAATAACTTAGATATAACCTTTGTTATTATATAAAAGTAATAAACTGGACATTATTTACAATAATTAATAAAATACAAGCATTAATCGACAGGCCGCGGCCAAAAAATCGTTTTTGGTGTCCTAGGCGGCGCTTATTTTTAATGAATATTTATATGTACGCATATGTATAAATTTTTTATACGTATAACGTATATTTCATTATCTAAAATCCGTACTAAGGAAATTAAGAAATATTTTATATTAATAATGTTATAAGGTTTTAAATTTGCAAGAAATTTTTAGGATTTTTGTTGATTTTATGACGCTTCTTATTTTTATAAAGAGATGATTTTAAACGGTATAGTATATTTATTCCTGTATTTTGAGGCTTTACTCACTAAATAAAAGTTAGTTTTTTTATAAAAATTTTCAATATTTTTTCAAATTTTGAAAGGTTTTTATTATTTTATTCGACATGTATTAAAGAGAATGAATTTTTCATAAAATATATAAATTACTTTTATAATAGTTATTTATAATAATATTTTAATACAACTTTTTGCAAAAGACAAGTCAGAAATATTGAGAGAAAAAATGCCAACTTTGATACTGCACATCTCCATAACTATCGATCATGCTTGGTCATTTTCGTCTCACTATATCAAAGCAGGAATCCACGTATAATTTTTATGCTGCTAGCTATGTATACAACCTGAATATATACACAACATAAAAAAATTTGATAATATCCGAATTATCATTACCCCTTAGTTCTTATGTGATTTCAGTGTAAATTTTATGAAAAAATTACTTTGCGAGAAATCTCGGCTAAGCTCGCTAGCCAGCCTTATCCGAATAACTGTTTTAAAAATGGCGACTGTTTTAATTTTTACTCCCTTTATATTAACTCGTGGCGTCTGCTTGTCTTCTTGTCTGACGAAAAAACTTTGGATCCATTTTAAACCCCTTTCCCGTGATCCAATCGAGCTGAAACTTTGCAATCAGACTCGTGGCGACGATCCAGAAGATCTATCAAATTTTCGTTAAAAAAATTAATCAATTTTTGGATTTTTCAAATTTTTAATGGTTTTTCATACAACTTATTAAGTTGTATGGAAATATTTCAACGTGTCTGGTAGACGCGAAACCCGATTATAGTATAATTTTGGATTTTTGAAAATTTTTTATTACTCCCTTTAGTAGCGTTCCCCGACCGAAGCCCAACGCGTAGGTTAAGCGAAAACAATGTTTCAACTAGTAAATGAGAAAGGGAGTATAATAAACTTACTTTTTTAACTTCTTTAAACCTTTACATCGGTTGTGAAAAAACAGTACTTTTTTTTGTGACAGACGAGTCTGAGTGTCAATTTTACGTACCTACTTATATTAAAGATAAGGCATCCCCGTACCCCCACCTAATTAGACCACTTTCGTTTATTTATAAATCCCGAGCAACGCCGGACACGGACAGCTAGTTGTAAATAAAAATATATCCAAGTGTTAAAACACCGCAAAAACCGGTTAAAACACATTTATGCAATTTACTACGGCCATTAAGAGTATTATATCAGCGATTCCCAACCCGTGTTCCGCGCGATATTGTTATTCCTGGCTTATCTTTAGTAAAACGTCTGACTATCATGAAAGTAACTGTCCGTCCGTCTGTCTGTTCACGAAACTTCGTGTAACGTCCGTAATTTCGTTCGAATCCACGGCTAAAAAATAAAATTCAACGGCCGGAGACGGGGCAGAGCCACCAAACCCGAATCGGCGCTTTCACGCATGTTGCTACGGCCGCCCCTCCGTGGAGCGTCAAGATGCTATATGTACCAGGGCTCAGCAGACGCGACCAATGTCAGTCATTTTAGACGGGTTACATACAGCTGGTATCTAATATCTAACGTTTCTAATAAATTCACACTTCTTTATTAGAAATATGTATTTAAAAATATATATTGTACGTCGTATGTTGTCATTCATTTTTAAATCTTAAAAATTACAATATAAACATTTTTCTTCTATGCGGAGAAAAAACGATCATTTTTGTATTGAAAAATAATTTAGTAAATCATTTTTTATAATTCATTTTTATTTCGCTCAATTAAAATTTAGTTTGTTTAGGAAATTTTAAAACGTAACTAAAAGTGGTAAAAAAACGTTTCTGATTATTTTTCTTAATTAAATTGGTAAAAACGCAAAAAAAAAAGACTTAAAAAAATGATATATAAAACTTAGTTTTTACCACTCTGAAAATGTGCCCCTTCGTCAGGATACAATTGTATACTAACAAATTTAATTAGAAAATCGATAAGCAATTTAATTTTTCCTATATTTTGTTGTCTAGTGTATACTTCGATTTTTGAATTTAATTTGTTAGTATACAATCGCCTCCTGACGAGGGGGCCATGGGCTCTGAAACGCGTTGACATTTTCCAATACAAAAGTGGTGAAAACTAAGTTTCTTTTTATTAATTATACTAATAATCTTCTTCTTCTTTTGGAGTCATGTCAGGTCCCCCCAACGTTGACTATCACCCGAGAGAAAGCGTCCCTGTCCTGGGCAGCACGAAGCAGCTCTCCAACACTTCTTATGCCCGTCCAGTCGCGTATATTGCGGAGCCAGGAAATTTGTCTCCTTCCAACACCTCTACGACCCTCTATCTTGCCCATAAGAATCAGGTGGAGCAATTCATATTTTTCTCCTCTGAGCACATGACCCAAATACGATATCTTTCGGATTTTGATATTTGTCAGCAACTCTCTATTCACTCTAGCTCTTTGAAGAACTCTTGTGTTGCTGACCATATCCGTCCAGGGTATCCGGAGCATTCTCCGATGTATCCACATTTCGAACGCCTCCAGCCGGTTCATGCTACTCACTTTGAGGGTCCACGATTCCACTCCGTACAGCAGGACTGACCATATATAACATTTGACCAGTCGCTGTCGAAGTTTCAGGTTAAGATTGTCATCGCAGAATATCTGTCTCATTTTGTTAAAAGCAGCTCGCGATGCTTCAATTCTGCATTTGACTTCGGTTTCTGGGTCGAGGTCTTCCGCTAGGATACTTCCAAGGTATTTAATACTAGTAATGCTACTAGTAATGCTAATAAGTACTAATAATGCCACCGCAAAATTATTTTGCTGTTTTTGAAGATGATAAATATTATCCAGTGCGCCGAAAAGTTGGGGGCCGCTGTGTGCGCACATACGGTTCGACTTGCATTTTATATGTTAATTTTTTTATTTAACTTTATTACTGGCAATGCATAATCCGCGGCCGCCATGCGCAGGTGGGCGCGACCGGGCGATTACGAAATACCAGATCAATCTGGGATAATTGCCCGCCGACGGTCGAGCGCTGGACTAAATCGCCTCTACCCGATCTCACTTTCGCAACAGCTGATCGCGATGAGTCGGTCGGATCCACCGCCCAGTGACGCAAGCAACGGGATTTTCAGATGCACAACGGAAAACGCATAAAACGGACATAAAACACACAGACAAGGCCTAAATGAATTGCTCGATACATACGACAAAAGACTCTAAAATTTCCACATAATCTCTTTAGAAAAAAGACGAAAAATCACAGACCTTATGACACTCCACAAAATAGTAAACAACAAACTAGACTCGCCCTCAATACTCTCGCAAATAGATCGGTCTCTGAGATCCCAAACACTATTCCACACAAAGGTCTACAACACCAACATAGGTTATTTCTCTCCTCTACCTAGAATGCTAAACCAGTACAACGAGATCACGACATGTAACCCCAACATTGACATATTTCACATGACACAACCTCAGTTTAAAAGAGAAATTATATCGCTCCTGACCGAAAATAGTTTGAGCGTGTAAGACGGACTCTTCGGAAATCAACATAAACAAAAATTTTATAGCCACAAAGCGCGGGTACACATTTTCAGACTTAGTTGACCTGGGAGCCTACATGCCTATTATGTTGTGCGGAGAATGTGAACTTCGTTCATCTTATAATCACTCACTGTAGTATACTTATATTGTATAATGTATTAATGTTTTATTTCAATGTATCATTGTAAACCGTAACTATACTAATCACCTTGTCCTAAATGACTATCCATTAGGGTCATTCTGACCTGTCGATAGTCTCTAAATTAAAAAATAAAAAAATAAAAATAAAAATACATAATGAAACACTTACTCAACTAGAAAATACTAAATACTTAGGACTCAACAGAGACAGACATCTCAAATGGACCTTTCAAATAGACAAAGTAACTGACTCACTGACAAAACTGACCAGCCTATTCCGCAAAATACAAGAAATCACACCAAAGACCGTAAACATTCCAATGTACCAGGATTACGTCAAGAGTAGAATAGAATATCGGTACCCTTCTGGGGAACCGGAAACGAAATTAACCTAAACAGACTCCAACGACAGCAAATCAAAATATTAAAAATGGTCCATGATCTGAAATACCGGACACCAACGGAAACTGTATACCGTATAACGCAACAATTAAACGTCGAAAGCATTACAAAAATCGAAACACTTAAAATCATTCACAAGCTAGCAATTGGCGAAATACAAGACGAAGACATAAAATTAGACAAAATACACGAAAAACACCAACACAACACTAGAATGGCTCAAAACTGTCACGTAACACACGCCAAAACAAAAACAGGACAATCCCGACTAATTTGCAACGGACTAAAACTGTACAATGACCTGCCCCACAACAGACCAAACAACTGACCACTGACAAATTCAAAACAGATGTGACAAAAATATTAAAACTCGGCCAAATATAAAAAAATTCCTTTGTATCTAAATTATATTATTATATTTTCTTATATCGAATCATGTAAAAATGTTACCCATAAACCTCTTAGGTTTGCTTCCATTACTTTTTAAATAAAACAAAAAAAAAATATGTTGTGGATCAACTGATTAATGGAAGAAGTTGTTAACTAACATTTTTGTCAAAAATGATTTAATAAGCCGTCTAAACTAAATATTGTACGCTCTTTCCATTGGAAAAAGTTCAGAACTTAAAAATAATTAGAATATGTTCAAATCATAGGGATGAACATGTTAACTACACTTTTTTATAAAGATCAAATCAGTTACTAATGGGAAGAACATGTTATCTTCAATAATAACATGTTCATGCCATCATTCTGAAATTAACACGCCTTTTAATTTGATTGGAATATTTATGGTTAGTAAATTTTACTCTGGCAGTGCTGTCATATATTTGTTTTTATTTGAAGACTACTATAATACGTACTTATATATTATTTTTCAATAATTTTAAATGGTACATACCATGTTTTGTATTATTAATTAACAATCCAGGTATTTTGTAATTTTGGATAACGGATGGTAAAAATAGTAAGCATTTGAATGGTTGTTTGATGTTCGTGTTTTACCAATTTTAAAAAGGTGTTATTCTATTAAAAATGAGTTCCAGAGGCGAAAAATTGTTTTTAACTACATTTTTTTAGGGAAAATTAGTATATTTTTATTTTTTGTGCATAAATGCGTTTTTTTACTTTGTAAATACTTTTTTGATATTTTAGTGACATAAATCAATAAAAATTAATCTTGAATTAGCAATAAAACATATTTTTCAAAGGCGAAATGCAAATGTCTAATTATCTCAAAATGACTTAAATGTTAGCTAACAACTTCTTGCTATGGGGTCTTCAATTATATTGACCGTGCATTATAAATAATGTACTTCGCCTATCGGGCAGAATAATAAAAAGTATGCGTTTTATGTTAAATTGTTTTATTATGTGACAGTATAATCATAGAGTTATAATTTTGAGGCGTATCTTCGGACCGGTCCTAGAAAATGGACTTTGGCGCAGACGTTACAACAATGAGCTCTATACTCTGTTTAAGGAGCCAAACGTCACAAAATTTATAAAACTGGGAAGACTTCGGTGGCTGGGTCATGTGGAGAAATTGTCCGAGCATCAAGCATCAAGTCCCTGCTGAACTCAAGGCCGATAGGGCGAAGGAGCTTAGGAAGGCCAAAATTAAGATGGAGCGACAACGTCCTCAAAGACATCTCTGCCTTGGAGCTTCGGAACTGGAGAGAGCTGGCACTAGACCGAGATGAGTGGAGGAAGATTCTTGAGGAGGCCAAGACCCACCAGGGGTTGCGAAGAGTGGTGATGATGATAATCATAGAGTAAAGAATGAAGATATTAGGAATGAATGTAAAGCTGATCGTAGCATAATTCATTATATCAAAACAGGGTCGATCAGGTGGTTTGGGCGTGTTGAGCGAATGAATGAGAAAAGAATGGTAAGAAAGATATATAATGCAAGTGTTGACGGCGCCAGAAAGAGAGGGCGACCGCGGAAGATGTGGCATGACCAGATTAATCAGATACTGAAAGATGGTCCCGTTAGAAGCCTCAACAATCGTCGAGCTTGCACGCGAAGATCTATGAATGTGGATGAGGCGAGAGTTGTACGTCAGGACAGAAGAGTACGGCCTATCTATCCTCTCCGCCTACCCTCAAGGGGAGACGACGTGATGGTAAGTATAATCATTAAACTTAACCAAACCTAACCTAACTTAAACAATATTCATAATGCCCGGACAGTGTAATAAATAATTCAGTTTTAAGCATCTCTATTTTTTTTAAATCTGAGAATAAATGATAAAATAAAATGACGTCACAAAAAAATCCGGTTGAAATTTCTGCAGTTTTTATTTGACAAACAAAGCGAATGAATTTTTACTCCAACGTTTACAGAAGTCTTTTATCTCCTTAACTGTTGACATTTCACGAATAGTGTAAAGAATACATTCTTTTCAAAATTGAATGAAGACTACTCCTGAGTTGTTGCTACTAGCTACCGGACACCTTGTTTAGTATACGGGTATTTTCACATGCATGTCAAATTGCGCATTTTTATTTGCGTAATGTTATACCGAATATTCGTAAATAGAAAACTGTCTATAGGACAACACATCTAAGCTAATTAAAGTGATAATTAACGTAAAAAATCCAGTTACTATCGACAAGCGATAAATAATTTCTAATTACGTAATTTGATGAATTTAATGAAAAAGTTAAGAAGTCTTTGCAAGGCTGATAAATAAGGAAAAGGTATGCGCAACATTAAAGCAAGGTCTTTCCTAAAAAGGAAGCAATCAACGCAGTAGGAAATGCGTCAGTTTGTCGTACAGTGTCGTAGTAGAAAGGTGGATACCGTAAGACCCTAAAGGTCGATTTTTTACTCATGTCACTCTACAGTCGGCCACTGTCGAATCTGTTGCTAATATATATTGTAACGGGATGATAAAATCGGAAAGAATTACGCATTACCGAAGTCTCTCGAAATCTCCGCAACGCTCCATAACACTGTGGAACAATCTGGAATCGATCGGAACATTCACGTAAACACTGCAAATGTCGAGGAATCGCTATAAATATAGAGAATGTCCTCGAAGCATCGCGAAACCAACAAGTTTGGTGTTAAAGTGATAGCGCACACGCGGTGGAGCGAGTCATTGTTTTAACGTTTAACCAGTGCGATATTAGCAGCGTAGCGAGTGCAGTGTGGTCGGCACGCGATTAATCGAGTGACATATATTCGAGCGAAGTACCTATGACGAGCGAGAAGTTTTCTAAGTGCGAATATTGAACGGGACATTTTCGATAGTGATCGAAGCGATAGAAATAGCGTAATTAAGAAATAGTGTAATGGGAAGTATATGAAAAATCATAGAAACACTTAGTAAATGTAATAGGCATGATGACAGTATTAAAGAATAAGTGATTTTAGAGAAGAAAATATTTTGAAAGATTCTAAAAAATGATCCGAGTTTAATTGAGATTAATAAGATTTTCAATGAAAGTATAAAATTCTGCAATCGGTCATTTTAACTGAAACACCTGTCAGAGCGAATGACGTCACGCCTAAGTAACCATCACCGTGTCTCTTGAACTGTTGTCATAGACACAATGCCATATTTATTTAGGCTGACATGACAGCTGCGGGCGTTTTCGCGCGAAATTAAAAACAGGTAGATGAAAATGCAATTATTTGCGTAAAATTTATTCCAGAAATGATAATAGGCCATGGTTGCTCAAACATTTTAGACTCGTAACATAGGCAGGAATCAGCCAAGTTACTGCTGCTAGCTCCGGTACGCCCTATTGGAGCTTGACCAACGAGGATTGGCGTGCGGCGACTTTGGAACTAAATCCCGCCCCGCCCACACCCGGCGGTAACCCCTCGCCCTGTCACTCAGCTCAATCTCGCATTTGCGCGTGAACTGTGACATCTTGATTTCCAATATACACTGAATTATTATGTCCGGGTGGTGCAAGAACAATTGCCAATGAAGTATTAAAGTTTTGCGAAGCTGAAAAAGCAAATAATGGAGCCATATTACCGTTTCTAGATAGGATACTGGCTTGTTTCTTTAGTGTTGTCCGACCGAATTTCTATTAAAGGCTCCGACACCGGTCACCGGACACTCTGGATATATTATGTATTGTGTAATAAATTTACACCCTGGCAACTTCTGTTTCGTCCTCCCTCGCATGCCAATATATACTGGTAGCATTCTACGTACGTCTATTTTTGAGCGTTGGTGTAACAATCACGAAATAACTATCTGTTATTTTCAGAATACGGTTTTCTAGTGCCAACCCTAATGTATGGAAGTGAAGCCTGGAATTGGCAAAAGAGGAATGAAAGTAGACTGAACGCGGTAGAAATGCGGTCACTGAGACGCTTGTGCGGAAAATCTTTGGTCGATAGAGTAAAGAACGAACAAATTAGACGTGAATGCAACGCTGGCCGTAGTGTGGTAGATAGAATAAAGAAAGGAGCGCCGAGATGGTTTGGTCATGTGGAACGTATGAACGAGGAAAGTATGGAGGAAAGGAAAGGTCCGCGAAAGACCCGGCATGATCAGATACGACAAGTGTTTGAGGATGGCCCCGTTAAAAGCTGCTACAACCGCAGAACTTGTATGAGAAGGTGTACGAATGCGGCCGAAGCAAAAGTGGTGTGCCGGGATAGAAGAGTGTGGCGTTCAACCATCTCTGCCTACCCCTGCGGGGAAACGGCGTGATGGTTAGTTAGTTAGAATACGGCCGTTAATCTCAGCACGAAATTGAGTCAGCCATTTGGGAGCTTTGGATGCCGATACCAATTCTCAGCAGTTCTTGCCGACCGCTGATGACCGAACGGTGTCTAAGGCCAATGACTGCTCCGGAGGTGTCGCTAATTCGAATTCGTCTCGGATCTTCATTGTTTGAACAGACTTTAGAAATCGGCGTATTTCACTTTTCAAGATTGCGATAATGGTGAACCTCTCTTTTCATCTTTTTTCTCTTTTCTTTGAGATAAATTTAATGGAAAACATAAGAGAATATTCCGAGAGCGTTAAAATTTTTAAAGAACACAATACTGCATAGAGGGGACGTCATTAATCAAGATGTATTATACAGGGTGTGACAGAGCCAGTCGGCAATACTTTACAGGTGGAAAATGTTCAAGCAACCGCGGCCTGATATCAATATTTAAGGAGATATGCGACGTCAAATTTTGCATTTTTTTTTTCAAAACGTGTCGTTGCTATGGAGGAATGTATGAAAACATTAGAAATCAATTAGCGATTTGTCAATGTACAAAGTCACTTAAAACAAATTAAAGTTAACATTTATCACTTGTAAATGAACATTTTATTATCGCTGGGTAACACGTACTTAACATTCATTAGAACATTCCATCCAGTTCTCGCTCGCATTAATCGCTGATTTATTTATTTCGCCAATTGGGTATTTCGCTCGATCATTCGCTTTATTTATCGCTTCGATTCCCCCATGACTGGCCGCACCGATTTTGCACCTAACGAACCGTCAACGCGACGGCGCCATATTTATACTCGAAAATGCTGATACTTTCGTACTTTCTAGATTATCCTAGCGTTAAGGAGAAGGCCCTCTTTGGTTTCCGGCTGTACCAGGCGTTTCCGAACGCTTCCCGAAGGTTGTGATCACCCTAGATTGTTATATGTGTGTTATGGCAGTGCGTAAATTCTGACAGTGCATAAATTCCTTTTAGCATCTCGTTACAAAATGATATCTTTCCGTGCGATAAAGTGCGAAAAATTATGAATTTGGTTCACTTTGCCAGACTTGACATTTATGCGTGCATCGGCGACATTTTTCCTGATGAAATTCGGAGACGCGGCATAAGAAAACTACACGGAATATTATTGCAAATAAGGTTAAAACTAGGGATGTAACGTAACTTCGTTACGCGGACGTCGCGGACGTTCTATCTAAACATCGGGACGATGGCCAACTGTCTACAGTTCGACGCGACGCTGCTCGACGGCTCAACTGTTGGCTATTTTTATTACGTTAATTTTTAAAATTTAAAGAAGTTCGAAGGAATACAGTTTCGGGGAAAGTAAAACCGCTGTTTGTGCTTATATGTAAAAAGAAATATTTTATTATTTCTTTTTTTACGCACATTTTAGGCTTTTACATATTGTTTTATATACTGCTTTCTATATATATAATAAAGAAAGAAGTAGGTATACACAACAATATCAGGTGTAAGCAGTAAAATATTAGTTCAATAAAAAATAAAATAATTAAACAGAATTGTTTTATTTTATACCGCGCAAAATTGGGAATTCACCGAAACGTCGCACGTACACATCGCACAAATCAGGTAAAAAATAATAGATAATAGCTTATTAAGCCTATCTCACGCTAAGCATGCATTCAAAATTCAGGTCTCTGTCATAGTTCGTGTACACAGATCTGCACTCTATGGTCGTGTACTTTAGAGTTGAAATGAAATTATCCGTCGAGCCGTCTATGGCGTCTACAAGTCGACAGCGAGAGATGAGAGAGAAATAAACGGAGACGTTTTGTCTTGCTCTCGCTCGTTGCTTTGCACTAAGTTGAATCTCGAATCGCCCACCGTCCACGGCGCCCGCCGTCCACCGTCTACGGATCCAACTAGTCCATGCGATAAACGTAAACCGTCGACGCGATGACGCAACGTCAACGGTTGATTTCAACTAGTCCGTCCATTCAACGCCCATCCCTAGTTAAAACACGCGTCATCATCTCTTGGCTAATCGAATCACCGATGACGGTGAAAATGAATTATGTATCAACCGGTTGACACCGAAATCGTGCTGAGCAGCCAATGACGGAATCCAAGAGTCCCATCGCACACTGACTGCAAGGTCCGTGACACCGACGCTACTACAGGACGAGGCGTCGGTTCTTTGTGCACGCAGGATGACACATTCCAGGAGTTGCGCAGTCCAGCAGACAACACCGATGCTGTTGTTCTTCGACGAGACGTGACTGGCATAGTCCGTTTCTTGGTCACTGTCACGCCGATGATGGAAATGTTAATTGCAGCTGCAAAGGCCGGTTGACGAAAGTTTAACCTGTAAATCTTGTTTAACTGTTGTAAACTTTAAGTTTAATGCGTTTCCTGAAAAATCTCCCTTTTCAGAACAACTCCCGAGGTAAATCAAAAATTAATTAACCTATTTCATTGAATCAAAGTTTATTCTATTTGAATTCATTCATATTTTTTACTCCCTTTATATTAACTCGTGGCGTCTGCTTGCTTGCCGTCAACAAAAACTTTGGATCAATTTTTGACCCTTTTCCCGTGATCCAATCGAGCTGAAACTTGGCAAGGAGACTCGTGGCGACGATCAAAAAGATCTATCAAATTTTCGTTAAAAAAAATAATAATTATAGTATAATTTCGGTTTTTTAGAGATTTTATTGGTTTTTTCAAATTGGAATCATTAGAAAAGTTTGATTACGGCGGCCCGATAACGTCGCGGAATATTTTCTAAATTTGAATTACTCCGTCGGTATGCATAATAGGTACTTCACTACGAATGTCGAAAATCTAAATTGACTGACAAATGTTTTTAGAATTTAATCTTCAAAGCATGAAGTAGAATTTAATCTTCAAAACTCAAAACATCTGACATTTTAGAAATACATTAAATTACTGTAAGTTTAGTGTTAAGTTATATGTTTTAATTAGTCTTTAATTGTTATTATATTTTACAAAGAAAGGGAGTATAATAAAAACTTGGTTTTTATGGGTTACTTTTTTTACTTCTTAGGCCCGGTTGCGCCATCTGAAGTAAAAACGGGTTGTTCCATCTATGGCAAAAAATATTTTACCCGAGTACATACCAGAGTAATATTATTTTACTCTCCATTATCGGTGGGTAAAGGTAAAATCGTTGGTAAAAAAAATGGCGGTCCTCTCACAGCTGATTTGAAAAACCCCTAGACCCACTCATTTTTAAAATTTAATTTGTTAATACAATTGTACCCTGACGAAGGGGCCACGGGCTCTGAAACATGTTGATATTTTTCAATACCTACATAAGTGGTGAAAACAAAGTATATTTTTATTAATTATATTATATATTAATAATGTCACCACACAATTATTATCAATTATTTTATAACTGAACGCGGCGCAAATTAAGGTTTGGTTATGCACCGCGACACCTACCATTAAACCTACGTTACCCTTACATTGAATGAATGGATTTGTTCAGTTCTCAAGTTGTCAATTGTTACTTGTTTCACAGCATAACATGAGTTCTTTCATCTAGTTTCGTTGGGTTATTAATAAGGTTAGGTGCTCATTTCATGTGGTTTTTATTTTGTAATACGTATTGTTCGTTCCATTTTATTTCCGTTGTGTGCAGTGTTAACTCTAATAAAATTAATAAATTTCAAATTAAATCTAATAACATGACCTCTCGCAAGCGTGAAAAAAGTTATATTTATTTTCGACCGCCGGGAATGTACAAACGGATAAAAGGAATGTTGGTCTTTTGGAACAAAACCTTGCCGGTAGTAAATTTTAATTATTAAATCTCTTAGTAAAAAAAGTGTGCAGTGATGTATTATTTGAAGACCCCATGGCAAAAAGTTGTTAACTAACATTTTTGTCAAGAATGAGTAAATAAGCCCTCTAAACTAAATAATGTACGCTCTTTCCATTGAAAATAAGTTTAGAACTTAAAAATAATTAGAACATGTTCAAATCATAGGGATGAACATGTTAACTACACTTTTTCATAAAAATCAAATCAGTTACTAATGGGAAGAACATGTTATCTTCAATAAATAACATGTTCATGCCATCATTCTGAAATTAACACGCCTTTTGATTTGGTTGGAATAATTATGGTTAATATAAATTTTACTCTGGCAGTACTGTCAAATATTTGTTTTTATTTGAAGACTATTATAATATGTACTTATATATTATTTTTCAATAATTTTAAATGGTACATACCATGTTTTGTATTATTAATTAACATGCCAGGTATTTTGTAATTTTGAATAATGGATGGTAAAAACGGATAGCATTTGAAGTGTTGTTTTCGTGTTTTACTAATTTTAAAAAGGTGGTACTCTATTAACAATGATTTCTAGAGGCGAAAAAATGGTTGTTTACTACATTTTTTTATGGAAAATTATTTTATTTTTTTGTACATAAATGCATATTTTTTACTTTGTAAATACTTTTACTATTTTAGTGACATAAATCAATAAAAAATTAATTTTGAATTTGCAAGAAAACATATTTTTCAAAGGCGAAATGCAAATGTCTAATTATCTCAAAATGACTTGAATGTTAGTTAACAACTTCTTGCCATGGGGTCTTCATTTATTACCTTGTTGAATTATTCGTATTCGTATTCGCCGAATAGTAGGCTTGATATTCGTATTCGTGAAAGTAGTATTCGTTGCATCACCAGAGAAAACCCTTTATTTCAATTCAACCATTGGACGGGGTCTCGCTGCATCGTGAAATACGAAACGCATTAATTAGTTAGATTATTAGAACTCTGAGCGGGAGGGAGGCTTATCGTGCTGCCGACCAAACGCCAGCTATTTCGTTAGTCATAATATTGATATAAAATTACTTGTTTGCAGAACGGAATGTAAACATTGTCGTAGAACCGGAGCGGGCGAGTGGCCACGCCGTGTTTATTCATTTGGTATGGGTGACGACATTGATTATACCGGAGCGCCACACGCCACTTGTGTAGCTGTAGCTTGGCTCGACTATTATTTAACCCTTTATAGGTCATAAGCCAAAACGGATAGTTTTGAGACCGGCAACATTAAGGTCTATATTTATTAAATTTTACAAGTTATAAACACCTTTATGGGTTCAAATCATTCTCAAATAACACACCGAGATTTTGAATCTAACCAACCCCTATGAAGTTCGCAATTATTGAATATATTACGAAAAATGCCCCCCGGTCAGTTATCTGACCAGCGTCCGTTTAGCGACACGATGGCTATCAATTTTTCGAGAACAGTTGTTTTTGAGCTCTTGTTTTTCAAAAATTGTGAGTTTCTACTGAAAGCAAAGTAAGTACATTTATACAATACATAATAATACACATTTTTTTTTATTTGTACGGTAAACTATATATGTAATAGTAAAATAACATTAAATTTTCGAGTGTGCTGTCTAGAATCTAACCACAAATTCTATAATTTGGACCCTTTTTGATTATCATATTACAGACAGTAAAAATAATTTCTTAACCACAATACTTACAGTTAAATTTAATAATATAGTATACTTTCACTATAAATTGTTATATTTTATGTATAATTTCCCGCTATCGAGTTATTTGATGATATGTGTCATCCTTTGATAAAATGATTTCGGTAAAAATTGCTGATAATACTGATTATTTTTGTTTTCATTGAAACTATAATATTTTTTGAAATGTATATCTCAAAATGAAATTAAATAGTCATAGAATGTTATATGCGTAAGTAAAAGTCTGTATTGCATTACAAAATTAAATTTTTAGTTTTTAAAATTATGTTTTAGAATGGACAGTGAGAAAGATAGAGATTATAGCGTAAAAGACTTAGAAGAAATGGATGAAGACGTTATTTGAAGGAATTATGGAGGACCAAGCTGAGGATTTAGATTTATAAGAGGGGATCTGATGCTGAAGATAAGATTCTTTATGGTCTTGTAAGTTTTCGGAATTCAGCTCGTAGGAGCGCTGCTGAGAATAATCTCGATTCTGATCCTGTCGATGCAGTAGCGGACCCTACTTACATTGATGGTATTATGGAAGCTGATTGTTCTTCAGATGATAACCTAGACATTTATCTATCACCATAAGTTACTCCATCTCCTACTACAACAACTATAAGTGGCGTAAGCAATGGCATCACGCGTCTTCCGATTATTTATGGGAGGAGTTGATCACTTTGATCAACTAACATCGTCTTATAACACAACGTGGAAATCAAAGTGATGATGGATTAAATTTTGGTATTACGTTATTGAATCTGCCATCTTTAATTCATATATTTAATATAGGGAAACATTGAAGCAATTGGATAAAAAAAAACCTATTACGTATCTTCACTTTCGAAACAAGTTAGCTGATCAGCTGATTGGATCTTTTACATCACGAAAAAGGTTTTGTCGACCTCAAACTACATTGCCTGATGATATCAATTCAAATCATCCTGAAAAATATACACTTCGTAGATGTGGTTCTTGCAGCACTACACTGAAAGTGGTATGAAGCTCAGTAGCATGCAACAATTGCAAAATAGCGCTTTGAAAACCGTGTTTTAGGCCATACCATTGTCTGGCCAGCGGAATAAAGTATTATTATAATTATTAATAAACTATTCTTCTAACAGAAATAAATAAAAGTATTTTTATTACTAAAAAACCTCCTTTTATTACAAAAAAAAATTCGGAGATCACTTATTTTTTTTTACCTAAATGGACACTGGTCAGAAAACTGACCGCTGGAAAATCGAAAATTACAAAAAAGCTATACGTTTTCCAAAAAATATAATAAATATTCTGTTCATCAAAATGAATAAAGAATACATTAAGAAAAATTCTAGGCTCGTATCTTTAAAAAAAGATGTTGTCCTATAAAGGGTTAAATAGTTTGTTTCTTTGTGGTGTGGGGTCTTCCGCCAGTTTCTGTTAATCAACGCACCTGAAACTTCCTCGTTCTTGGCCTAGTTTTCCTCTGACATTATTTGGTCAGCGTATTTCTGTGTCAGTTTTTCTTTGAAGTCATTCTCTACGTCTCCTCTGTGTCGCTGTTTGGTCACCTCTCTCAACTGTTACTTTTTTTCAAATGCAGAAACTGGAGACTTTTTCCTCTATCCGTTCAACGGACGTTGGCTATCTTCATTTTGTTCACTGCGGCCCGTAACAGCTCCACAGTAGACTGGCCAGACCACTGTCTCTGGTCTTTCAGAGTTGATGCAACCGGCCCCTAGTCGCGTCTAGTTTTCATTTTTACTTCTTTAGAAAATGGCGCGTAATTTACGACGGCGGCGTTGTTTGCCGTAACTGTCAGAGGTGCTGTTAATTTTTTATTTGTGTAGCTAAAGTAAAACACGTTTGTGAAGAATCTTCGAAGGGTAATTTTAGCGCGTCTTCTGGATGGTTAATATGAGGGGAGTGCAGCGGGAACAAAAAGCATGACTTTTTCTTAAGCATATATTTTGAAAAGAAACCGAAACAAGAGGTATATCTCGTGATATTCGTATCACAATAATTAACATATTATTCATATTTTAATATTTGATAATATACTGCCAGATAAATATTTAATTTAGATTTTTTTCCCCAAATGTACAGTTATACAAAAGTCATGCTTCTTGTTCCCACTGCACGCGCCTGGTTAATATGACGTTGGCTGTCATCACTTTGTTTACAGTAGACTGGCCAAACCACTGTCTCAGGTCTTTCAGCCATGATCTCCTCCTCCTTCTATCTCCCACATCTCTGGATATCTCATCGCACGTCTGAGATATTGAAATTTTCAAATTTTTATTGCCTTAATTACTTATTTTTCTCTTTATTCATCCGAACCATAACATCTTCGTCTGTAACTCTGTCCACCCAGCTTTCTTTCAGTATTTTTCTGTAGATCCACATCTCGAGTCGCCTTATAAATTTTTCTCTACGTGTCCATGCATCCATTCCATAAAATAATATTAAGAGCACAGCATCTTACAATGCAAGGTTGAGATCTTCTTCAAACGGATGGAAACCATGTTCTCGTGTCTTCACGGCCGTTCAGAATCTTCCGTGTGTAGTTTTCTGGGATATTCTGCCATGTATATCTGACCTCTTTGGCCGATTTTTCGGATCCCATTGCAGGGTCCACCATCACATCAGCGCCGCTGCGTGTGTCATACCACAGATCATCGATTTGCATTCCAATGCATCTTTTATCCTTACAGTATTCCGTTAATGTCTCATTTAAAAATGGTCGTTAAAAGTATTCATCACCAGCGAAGTGATTCCGGAAAAAACCGCCGACTGAATGACGATCCTCGATACGTCCTTTGTCTCGTGGTGTGTTCCTCCGGCGGTCAACAAAAGAGAAACAGCGAAGACGATGACGACGAAGGCGTGTTGGGTACCCAGTCCAGCTGACGCTGTAGCCAGAGGCGGTCCGGTGAGTCAACCGAGAGCGAGTCATCAGCTCTGATCTGCGCGTGTGACACGTACAAAACTAAACATTGCGGCGTGAACACTAAATGACGAAATCATCCAACGCAGATAAAGGAAAGACTGGTCGTTCTATTAGTCTCCTCAGACCGGAATTAAGAGTCACTACTTGGACGATTTAAAGGTTGAGGTACGCCTTAAAAGCGTAATTTTCAGTATAAAATAACATTTTTAAGGTTACCTCTTTGTATATTAGTATAGATTAACTCTTAAAAGACTGTGCTAAAAAATACCTTCGGGAACAGTGGTGTAACACAGTGTTACATGATTAAAAATCGACATAGTTTTTAATATGTGGTAAAAAATATATATTTTAAATATATAAGACTTTTTAAAGGTCCCTTTATATAATTATGTAAGGTAAACATACATATTTGCATTATTTTTAATAAATTATCATAAAATCATGGCATATCGAATTTGCGTGCGCTCACGCCGATGTATCATTACCAACTAAATTCAACGACGCGGCGACTGCAGTCCGTCTTTGTCTAACACGTATTACGCGACTCTACCGTGCTCTTTCGATATTGTTTTCTCTTTCACCGAAACCCAAGCAACCGCCATCTCTGTCCTACATGAAATAAGTGGCATTGTCGTGCTCTTTCTTGCTGCGACGTGCAATATTCTGCTCTTTTTTACACGCTGGCCGAAAATACGAGAGTAATGAATAAATATTTTTTAATTAAAAAATCCGTACAATCGTAACAGTTTAATTTAGTCATTTTGGTGTGAAAATGTCTATTCGATGATTACAAAAAATGTGACGTTTTAGTTTTCGTAAATAAGGTAGATATTTCATATTTTCTATGACATGTAGACCTACGTTACACCACCGACACACAGGAGTTAAAGAACACCATCTTATTGTGAATTTATAATATTGACAGAAAGGTACAAGGCTGATGTGGCGTAATGGTAAAGCATCTACCCGGAAAGATAGGAGATCTTCTAGGGACATTATGCCGTGTTTTTACGACCTTTCCGACCGAGGTTTCGGATCATCAGTCCATCATCAGGGCTGATGTGTTGTTGTGAGTGTTGATGCTAATGAGCGTGCTCAAAAATAAGCAAGCGTACCTCAACTCAATTGCAAGCTTATATGAAAAGACCTGTACCGGTGCGCGGTTGCGGCGTCATGATTGGCCCGCACGTCCGATACGATTGTGCGTGCACCGCCGTACATATTAAAATCCCGCGTGCGTCGAACTTTGAACTATATACGGGCGACACTTTCTCTCGGACACCGGGCGCGCCAGATGTTGCGATATTGCGCTGGCGCGGCGCGTCACGCGCAACAGGGTGGTCCCACGTGCGTGACATGTAAAAATAATACGAAATTGTACAAAAAAGTAAAAAAATAAACATTTTGTTTATACAGGGTGTAACAGAGATAGTCTACAGGTATATTTCTGTTTTAATTATGAGTCGAAAATGTTCAAGCAACCATGACTTAATATCAATAGTTACGGAGATGTACGACATCAAAGTTTGCATTTTTTTTTCAATATTTCTGACTTATTTTTTGTAAAACATTGGACTATCATTACAGTAACTTATATCGATAATGAATAATACATTCCCCTCAATACAACTCAAATCCCAATTATAATTATTTCGTTGTTTGTCTGTCTGTCCCCGTTACTTTATAGTAAATCTTTTTTTAAGATTTTTTATTTATTAAATAAATAAATACTTATTCCTTAGCATCCGACATGTAAAAGTACCGTCATTTTTGACGGGTTACAGCTAATAAAATGATAAATACCTTCCAATTCCAATTGGAAAAAAACCTAAATCGAATTTGTACGGGGTTTTAATTATTTCATTTAACTTGTATTGAAACGAATTAATTTATCGTAATCGATATAAGTTACTGTAATGATAATTCAACGTTTTGTAAAAAATAAGTCACAAAAATTGAAAATAATAATAATATTAGGTCATGGTTGCTTGAACATTTTCGACATAATCAAAAAGTAATCTTGACTGTGTAGGTTACATACACCCTGTTTACTTTACTTACTGGGCGTTGAAATATTAAGTAGTAGTGACCTTTATGCCCTTTGGGAAAAAGTTGGAGAACGAGCAAACAAAGCTGACATTATAGCTGGATGCTTGAGAACCACTGTGTGGGGAAACAAACACATGTTGATCGAGACTAAAATGAAAATCTATTAAACCTGTGTAAGACCGATCATGAGAGATGGTATTGGAACAAGAGCCGATACCACGAGAATGAAGAATTTCTTAAGAACCACCGAAATGATAACTCTCCGACCCATCGCGGGAGCAACCATCAGAGACAGAGTAAGAAACTCCGAAATACGGAAGATCTGCGACGGGGAAGAAATAGAAAGAGATACAGGAGAGGCGACTAGCGAAGAAAGAGATACAGGAGAGACCACTAGCGAAGAACGAGATACCTGCAGGCAGTAGACCTCCAGGAAGACCAACAAAACGATGGAGGGAGAGCTGGTCATCCATATTCCAGCAGCAGGAGCAGAGAAACAACAGGATACAGTCCTAACACAAGCAGAAGAAAAGAAGACTTTTTAGTTTGGTGATCTGGGGCCTATATCGTGGACGGGTCCTAAAGCAACGCGACCAATCGATGACCTTACTAACATATCCGACAAGCGGGAAAAATGATGAAGTCCGCCTACTCTAACATTCCTTTTTTGGCCGTTCGACCGTTTAAACGAGTTTGGATTTATAACCACAAATAACTTTTAAGGTATATATGACAATTTTCACAATATAATAGTGACGGACTTTGTCTTTTTACGTTAATTAATAAATGGTACTATCGACTGTCCTCGCGTAACTAGAAGTCATGCAGGTTTTGCCGTGGAAACTGCAGCTACCAACTACGTCTTTAATTCCCCACTGCAAAGGCTTCCTAGAATAGCACAGAACATATACGAGCAACTTGACGTCTTTGCCAACAACTGTATAGTATTTAAACATATTTTAAAAGGTGTGTTGAAAGATTACTAGTATTTATTGGATTTAAATTGGACTTAAATAATTGATTTGTATTTGTTTTGGTTGAGTGAGAGCTTGTGCTGCTGCTTTTCACTCTACATTATTACATTGTATTTTTTGAATTTTTATTATATTTTCCTTATGCTTCTGCTTTGTTATGTACTTGCGTTTTACTTTTTATTATATTTATCTTTATATACCTATTTGTATTTTAAGTATTTGATTTCCACTTTATGGCATTATTATTTTTATTTATTATTATTTTCTTTAAACTATCCATTATATAAATGTACGCTTTGCCTATTTGTTTGTAAAAGCCCTGTATGTAAGGCGTTAATAAATAAATTTAAAAAAAAAAATCTTTATTAGGTTTAGGAAATCAAAACGCTACTTTGAGAAAGGCGGGAAGCCGCTGCGTCCTTTGGCGATCTCAACGATCCTTTCTACTAGGGAACGATACCTGAAAGGGCATGCCAAGAGCGGTTTGTTCGCTTCAAAGCTGGTGACAGCATAGACAACAAGTCAGGAAAGGTTAGATCTTTGGATCATGATGACCAGACCTTCTGGCGGCTGTGGAAGAGGACGGGTTGCACCACCAGGACCCTGTACACTGCTGTTAACATCTTACACAACCTAATTGCGTTTACCTTTGAAATATCCTTATAGTCCTTGTCTTCTAACGAGCATTAAGGTAATGCTTATTAGTGGCACGCGAGCATGCGCAGTATACCTTCTTTAGTCCTTGTTTATTAGTGGCATGTGTGTACGCACATTGCTAGTAATAAGCATGCTCATTAGTGGCATGCCCAAAAATCAACCGCCGGTTGATTTATGAGCATCTAATGTCGTTCACCATGAGAATGGGTATCTTTTGAGCATGTGTGAACAGGCTTGCTTATGAGCATGCTAATGTCATTCGCGGCTAGTGTCGATCATCAATACGATCTTCTCAGTCCGCGACAGATGAAACAAATTTGGCGCGTTAGGGAGATGACAAAACATTACTTTTCGTGACTTATTATAGGAATCACGAATGTCTGTAGATACTCGGTCACCGCTGTGTAAAAATAATATAGCAAGAAATAATTTTTATGAAACATTATTAAAAGACATGAATGATTCAAATCTTACAATAAAAAATATAAAAACTAAAATCAAAAATATTTTGATTTATTGGTTCACTTGAATTTTCTATTTCAGTTTGCAGTTTCCATTTTGAACTAGAGTTCCTCTCTATTCTATGACAAGAGCATGCCACTATATTAAGCGTGTGTGTTTGATTGTTATCTTTGAGCAAGCTTATTTATGAGCATGCTAATAATGAGCAAGTGTGTACAGTTGTTAAGGCATGCTAGTTTTGAGCATGCTAATGAGCATGCCAGTAATAAACATGTGTATATGTGCCTTTATCCTCACGGGTATCGCGAGCTGATTCAGTTCAACACGAAGCTTCAGTAGGTCACTTTTTGTCTCGAATGTGCTCATAATCTTCTCATGAATTGCAAACGCCAGAAAAATGTTGCCATTGTCTCGGCTTATTTTAATGAGGTTCTCACAAGTACCTCACCGTAGCCGTAACCTGTTCATTTTCTGTTAAGTCAATTTCTTCGAAGTGTTGTAACGATATTGGCCTATTCAAATAGACATTGCTGAAAAATTATACGAAAATATCTATCTGCTAAAGTTTATAATAAAGAGAAGCTTCACAAACCGTTAAATACTCTATAATTAAATATTTGCCGGATAGGTAGGTGCGGACGAGCTTTATTATTTCTGCACGCGGGCGTGTAAAGCAGGCTTTATGTTATTTTGTTTAACGCTTTCCACTCTTTAGGCCAGACATTCTGGCCCGAACCATTTTGGTAGGCAGCTCCGTGGGCCAGAGGTTCTGGCCCGGAGCAGGTATAACTTTACTCAACCGTTTCTATTTACCTAAGGATATTCTAAGAATTATTATTTCGCATTAGTACAGCGAAACATTGCAAAAGCGTGGATAAACCAATATCTCTTTATTTTAATTATCCGTTACTTAGATATTGTCTTGAAAAAATTGATGCATCGATTTAACTTATTGAATATTTGTCACATGTCAATATTTTCGGCACAGTCGGTTGTTATATGGCGCTGTCGGCATTTACGACCAGTATTCTCCAGTAATACTGCGTTGTTTCTCCCAGGCTCCTCCTGCTTTTAGTGACCACATTTTTCTTAACTCGGGGATATTGATATTCGTTATTGAAAATAACAGAAATAGTAATTTACGTATTTATAAAAATAGTTAATTAACCGATATGGAAAATAATGATAGTTTTACTTCCAAGTTCAGTTATAATGACGAATGCGATTACATCTATAGTAGTGATTATGAGGACCTTTTTACATTTAATAATATTCATTGCAATGACAATGGTAGTGTGATAGAAAATAATTCGGTAACAATCCAAGCCTCGCCACGCGCCGTGAAGACCACTGCACTGCGAATATAGGGTTTTTGTTCTTTATTTTGTGTAAATAATTGGAAACTTTATAGGTACTATTGTGTAATAATAATGTTTAATAATAATAATACGAAATAAAAAATTATAAAAATATAATAATTATTATTAATAAGTATAATTAGTTATCATATATTTATTTATCAACTAGTACAGGCAAGTCTTCTGTATTATCAAAATTTTATTGATATGAAGACTATTTATATTTGGGAATACAGCCGCCCCGAGATGGTCATATTGTCAATTTTAATTGCTGTTTTTTATGATAGGGATTGCGTCCTTTGCGGTTCTGATAGAGAAAGAGGGCAAAGAAAACGAAAAATGTATCACTGCAAAAGTTGTGATAACAAACCGGCACTTCACGTGGGAGAATGCTTCGAAAAATATCATACTCTCAAAAACTATAAGTGATCGTGATTTAGTAATAATACAATGGTAAAAACTATAACTAGTAATAATAATAATAATAATAAGAAGAAGAAGAATAATACAATACTTCTTCAAACACAGCAAAATTATTTTGTGGTGACATTATAATTATAATTTATAGAAATTAACTTTGTATCAGGCACGTGCAGTGGGAACATTGAAGCATGACTTTTTGTAAACGTATATTTTGGAAAAAAATAATCGAATATTAATGCTACAGATTTTTAAGATATATCAAAATATGAATACTATGATAACAATTTGATAGAAATATTACGAAATATATGCTGTATTCCGATTTTTTCCAAATAACTGGTTACGTAAAAGTCATGTTGCGGTGTTCCCACTGCACGCCTCTGCTTTGTATACACCACTTTTTTATTGAAAAAAAATTCAACATGTTTTAAAGCCAATTGCTTTTTCATCAGGATAACTAATGTAAAAAATTAAATTTAAAAATCGAGTATAGATTATCGAAATATTAAAAAGTTATATATGGAAAATGAATAATAATAAAGTACCTACTATTGAATTTGTTTCAATAAAAAAGTGGTGTATACAGAGTTAATTTCTATAAATTATAGTAATACAATAGGTAAGAAAGATAAATTTAATAACATTGGACAAATTCGTCAGCTTATTTTATTGTGATAAAAATACTTCAAATGTGACATCTATATATTATGTATAATATATGTACAAAATTCTTAACTTGTAAACACCGTGCAGAATGTTTGCAAAACTTATTATCATTTCTTGTGGGCTGTTCTAAAATAAAGTAACCAATACAGAATAAGAAACCATAAACTACCCCTAAAACATAAACCAATCAATTGGTCACCAGTCCAGGTAGTCACTGGTCAACCGGGACCCTTTTAGGCGA
>JADDOH010001706.1:0-117296 GCA_016648135.1 Agrypnia vestita | reverse complement strand
AAAAAATCACAAAAACATGACTTTTTTTGTACGCATTAACCTTACCCCCCCCCTTAAGTGATCACTCTGCACTATGCAATGTTCACCAAATCCATCGTAAAAATACCCACACATCAAATTTTTTAATGTTCTCTCTTCATATCATAGAATCTTACATTTATTTGAATGGACTATGCTAGAGACAACTTTTCTGGCATAGTCCTTTCAAATATGCTAGAACAGATCTCTGTAGGCCTTCTCAAGAATCAAGTACACATTGATTTCGCAGCTGATAATAAAATCTTTATATTTTTTAATGTGTATTTAAGTGGATTATTAAGCAATATTGTTTTAAACGTATATATGATACAAGCTGTTCGCATTCGGCGTTGCTCAAGTTAAAGATTTAGTTAAAAATAAGTTTGTGGGGACACATAAAGATTACATTGTTTCGCAAAGTCACTAATAAAAAAAATATACCTATACATTTAATCTAGGTGACCTAAAGAATAAGAATTCAAAATTTGGATCAGATCAACAAACGGTGAAGATTTGTAAAGAAAATATAACAGGAGAGGGGGTTAGAGAGGGGAAAATATAACAGGAGAGGGAAAAGTCACCTTCGTTACCTGCTAGGTCCAAAAAAAAGCCGGGTCTTAGAAAATAAGTACGCTAAATTTGGGTCAGATCGGTCAAAGGTTATGAGCCTTGTACAGAAAATATATCAGGGATGGGAGTGGGAAAAAGGAGAGGGGGTTAATGTTACCTTTGTTAACCACCGGGTCCTATATCATAAGTACGCAAAATTTGGGTCAGATTGGTTAAACAGTGTAGATTTGTACAGAAAATATATCTGGTGGAGGGGAAGGGGTAAAGGAAGAGGGAGAAAATATCACCAATCGTATCCACCGGGTCCTAAAGAATAAGTTTTGCAAATTTTAAGTCCAATAGGTTGAACGGTACAGATTTGCACTGAGGAGGGGAAGAGGTAAAGATGAAGGAGGGAAATATCACCCGCGGGGACCAAAATAATAAGTTTACAAATTTGGAGTCTGATCGGTAGAGATTTGCATTGAAAATATTTTAGAAGGGAAGGAGTAAAAGGGGGGGGGGAGGAATGTCACCAATGTTGTGACAGACAGAGAGACATTGAGTTTCATAGGTATAGATTCTTTGTAAGCCCTGGGCCATCCTATAGAAGCAGACTTCCTTACACATTTTCTCATATAAATAGCTACGTGACTCTGTGAGACTTTTAAATTGTATCTTAATTAATAATCATCCCTTTGTGGACAAACGTATAAAAATATTTAAGAATATTAGAAGACCTCATAATTAATGAGTTATTAAATTTACACTTAAAACATATATATCATTTTAATGACCATTCAAGCGTCCAACATATTTTTTTGCAGTAAGTAACGGAAGTTTTAGGTTAAATAATTTATAATCATTGTTTTCTATAATTATGATCCATCCATAGCGTTCGCATGGAGAAAGAAAAAAAAGGAAGCCGAATTAGGTTTCCTCTGCGTATTATTGACGCCAGTTTGTCGGGAACTATCAATTCGGCGGTCGTGTCTTTATAGGGAGTAATGTTCCCGAAAAAATGCCACAGCAAAATATGTAAAGCGGGAGAGGAACAATACGTCACGCATCTCAATGTCGCCAAATATTATCGCCATAGCTTTTACTTACATTGAATATTTAGAGATATTCTGTAGTGGAAAAAATACTATTTGCTGGGGCGTCTTCCGCATTATAATTTATTAACTAGGTATATATAACCTGATAATAATTCTGAACTTTCAATTTTTGAATTTCAAATTTATATATATAATATTTTTTTATTATATTTATTCATGGGAGACTAATAGTACATATAAAAATCAGATTACACATGATTATTGAGTAGTATAGAGACCATATTACAAGTTTCCACAGAATTAACATGTTATGTATTAACATATAGCAACAATAACTTTAATAAGTTAAACAAAATAAAACAAAAAGTGAAAGTTTTAAGTTACTAACAAACTATGAAAGTCAAAGAATTAAAGTTAAAAGGGGAATAAGGAATGGAAATAATATATCTACTTAGTTTAAAGGAGAAGAGATAAAAAGAAAAAGAAGTGCAAAAAATATATGTATAGCATAAAGATATCTGATCAATACATCTGAATATACATATTCGAGGTCTGGACAAAAGAAAAAAGATGAATTAATTAAAGAAAGATAGATAATAAAAATTACATATAAGAAGTCTGGACAAAAGAAAGAAGATGGATTAAAAAAGAGGATTATTAGTTATACAGCCGACTGTGACGCATTTAACCATATAAATATTTAAATATTTTTTCTTCGCGGTGGATTTTTATTTGTCAGTAATAAGACTATAAGTATATAGTATTTAGAAAATGGCAGTAATCATCAGCGTGACATAGTAGTCCTATCGGTAACCGAGTTGACACAAATAATCAACGCGGTACACTACCGAGTGGTATGGTTATTATTGAGTTAGAAAGAGAAAGCAGCCATGTTAGTCGAAACGACTAAAAGTAACCTAATCTAACTAACTTATTCACAGAGACGGAGGATGTGCTGCGGATGTTGATCATGGAATAGGTGTGGGGTAGGTGAAATTAAGATCCGTAACAGGAATCTTGTGTGACCAGAAAATACCTAAGTATAAAACATAAAGGAATGATATACCAGACTATTGTTAGACCCGCGATAATGAATGCCTCTAAACCATGTATAAATCCTACTCTAGGCAACTTGAAACAAGAGAAATGCGAATGCTCAGATGGTCGGCAGGAGTAACACTGAAATATAGGATTAAAAGTTCATGCATTCGTGCTAGCATGGGTATCGTGGCCATAAACAGTAAGCTGGGAAAACGTCTGCTGAGACGGAACGAATAAGATGGAGACCATCATACCAGCAGGCAATGTCTATGGAACTTCATCGACAGTGATACAGAGGAAGAATAAAGAACTCCAGAATGACTCAAGAATCCTTCAGGAAAACAGCCTAGATGATATCCACATTAACGAAGTTTGTAAAAAAAAGCTGTTGGCAAGTCCGAAGCCATTGAAGGAAGCACGCACTAATATTCCCATAGTCCAGAAATAAAGGTTCTCTCGGAAATAGAAAACATATTATATTACTTGAAGAGATATTGTGAAGACAGTGGTGACTGGGAGTGTAACGAATTATGAGCAAGAATATGTTTTCCATCAACATGAATATATATTTTTTAAAACCACGCGTTTATTTAAAATTAATAAAATGTAAAAAAAAAAAAAAATCAGAAAAATTTTTTTTGCTTCACTCTCTAAGTATTGTCATCAAGATTAAGTCTGATTACCTCGATTGGACATTGAAAAGCGGATGAAATATCGATTAAAAGATTCCATCTAGACAAATAGATAAACAGCTGAAGCTAATATAAGCGTGGCAAAAAGAAACCTATATCACACAGTCATCGAAGTTAAACGAACTGGATGAACAATTTCAAAATTGAAAATTAACTCATTTCTTAACAGCATTTACAATGCTCGAAGCTTGAACCAAAAACTTTTATTTTAAAGAAATAAGCTTGAAATATGAATTTAAATTACGCCTTCCATTGCGTATTCTATACTTTTAGAAAAATATAATAATAATAAAAATGGATTATTTCTATACGCCAATTTTGTAAAAAAAAACCTCAAGGGCGCTTAAAGGCAGACTTGTAAACGATACCCCAAACTTTTCAAAAGTATATATTTAAATATATTTAAGGTAGAGCCTAAAATGATTTTATATTTACACGTGAAAGAAAATAAAATTTATGAAGATAATTATAGATGGCTCACGGAAAAGAAGCTTTTTTATAAGAACGTTTGCATGGAAGTCATCATTGGGCATCTCCACTGTTAACAATCCGTCTTTAAGGCTGGTTTAAGCACTTCACTTTACACAGTATGACGTTCACCGATTCCACTCAAGGTCAACCACACACCTATCAATTTTTTTAACGAAAATAAAGACAAAAAAGAGTTCTAACATACTTTTCCAAATAAATAGCTTCGTCTTTGTAAGACATCTATCAATAACAATAAATAATGATTACTCCTCTGTGGACAAAATCCAGCAATTTTATTCTAAAAATATATTAAAGAAAATTTTGTGAAAGAAAATTATCTGTTACGGAATCAAATACCAAACTTGTAATTTGAGTTTTATTTAGCGAGCTCGCGATAAGGTATAGATAGGTAAAAAAGGTACAGAGTTAAAGAAACGCCATCAATTTTTAATTTTCTTTAAATATAAAGCGCTCTTTTTTCCTCATAAATCATTTTCTCTAACTTTTGTAAAAGATTTTAAACAAACTGATGCCGATTTTAAATGTTTAAAATGAAATATTACTCGGCTAACTAATGAGCTAAATCGGCAAAACTTTTTGTGCTTACTAAGAAATCCATTAGTCAAATTCGTACCACTATTTAAAATAAAAAATTGCACTTTTTTATAGTGCCTGATTCTTTTAACTCAGTTTTATTAATTACCTTCACGGATTCAGGTTAGGTTATTATTTTAAATAGGAGTTAAAAAGGAGAGTGGGTTGTTTTGTTTTCAGACCCATTATATTAATGATGCATATAAGCGTTGGTCCACGGGGTGGTGGTGGTGGGTAAAATTTTCGGGAAATTTGGTGTGATGACTATATTTCCTCATGATCCTAGAGTGTACCTGAACAAAATTTGAATGACACTAAAAGTGATGGAGCAACAGGAGGTGGAGAGGTTATGTTTTGTGCAATGTTGAAAATGTTAAGCATACCTCATAAAAATGAGTTGCCTTGCTATAAAATACGAATTTATATCGAGTTAAGTGGATAGGGTGACCTGAGGAAGGGTGCTTTTAATTTTCGCGGGACTTTTTAAAAGTTATTTTATAATTGGGATAAAAAAGACAAACTTAATTTACTATACAAAGTCACAAGACATGAATTTAATCGGAGCACCATTCTCAAATCAACACTAATTTTTTATAGAATAATCCACACAGGTTTGAAATAATTCACGTCACTAGAACATTGTACAGCGTATACTTTAAATTTAGAGGTAAAGGCATGAACAAAAACAAAAAATAAATACAAGAGATTTAGTAAAGTAATAAGGAACTAATGTGAAAACATGTTTGAAAAGTAACTATTTGCAAAAATATTCTGGCTAATTATAATATTTTATTTACTATTAAAAAATTTTCTCATTAATTCTTTTAATAATTTCTCAAAAATTCATAATATATCTAACTTTAATCCTATTGTTGTACCCAAATGATGGCATAAGGAGCTCGAAAATATATTTATTAATCAATAAAAAGGCAATGGAAGTAAACAAATTATTTTCAACAAATTATGAAATAAAACACTGAACTTTGTTTTTTCCACTATTTTATATTTGAGACTTGTTTACACTACATGTTTCGGAAACATCCGTTTCCTTCTTCAGGTGAGTTAAGACTGAAGTATGTGGGAGTGATTGTCTGGTGTGTGGGTTGAAGATTCAGTAGAGGTGGAGGGGGTACTTAGGTGGTAGAGATCGGGAACATTGTATGAAGGGGTGATGTGAAGGGTTGTACTTGATTATTGATTATGTTATTTGTTGTATTTAGGTTTTTATGAATTTCAAGTGTTTCTAAATTATTTTGTTATAGGCAGTATGTCTGTTTATGTAGGCTTTATTTATTATTAGGATTTATTTATTATTTAAAATTATTTTCCTTTAATAATATATAGAAAAATTATGGAAGTCTCAAAGAGAGGAAGCTATTTATATGAGAAAAATATAGAGGTATCATTTTCAGCGGCGACGTCAATATACACTTCATAATAGAAAATACTAATTTTCGATCATTGATGGCTATAACATATTTCCTTCAAATATTTGAAAGTAGACAGATAAGAACATAAGAGTGTTCTAAGGTTTTCACGGCCACTGAGAATCTTCTGGTTTGTGTTTTATGGGATATTATGCCGTGTTTTTACAGCCTTTATGGTCGACGTTTCGGATCCCATTGCAGGGTCCATCATCACATCAGCCCTTTAAAGTGGAGTTTAATATATACAGGCAGTAGAAGAAATAAGACTTTCCATTTAAGAAAGGCAATCGAATTAGTATGTGTAATACATGCGTACGACATGCAATGTTTCGTTGTGTTGGTGTTTACGGGTATAAAAATCAACACAATGAAAGAATGTGCCTCGTACGCACGGTTTACACAAACTAATTCCATTGTCTTTCTTTAATGAAGAGAGGTCTAATCACGCAGCTAGGGTAGGTGAAGATGTCCTTCGTTTTAAAAAGTCGGAGTCTGTCGAGACGTCGGTTTAACGAATGCATTCAGCCGGTGGTGACCCAGCAGTACTGAAACTCGAACGTTAATCAACCACTCTGCAAATACCCATCGAGAGAACCAACGAGACGAGGTACGTTTGTCACGTGACCGTGCACGAAACGAAGACTCTTGCTGATGAACTCACAAAGTCAGGGTAGAACTAAAGCAGTTATGTATTTTTTTTTTTATTATTATTTTTGACTCTTACAAAATTGTATGTGCAGTTTGTACGCAAGAATACATTAGAGCATTTGTTTATTTATGAAAAACTAATAGTACAAATAAAAGTCAGCTTACAGATGAATATCAAATAGCACAGAAACAATCTTATGAGTATCCAAAGAGTTACCGAACAAGTTATGTTTTGATATTAAACAACAATAACTTTACAAAAAATAAAGGTATAAGTAAAGAACGTATCATGAAAGTCAAAGAATTTAGGTAAAAGGAGAATCAGGAATGGGGAATCTAGCCTAATCTAACCTAATAAGTTATGTTTTAATATTTAACAACAATAACTTTATAAAAATATCCAAAAAGTAAAGGTTTAACTTAAGAAAAAATCAAGATAGTCAAAGAATTGAGGTGAAAGGAAAATCAAGAATGGAAAGGAAAGGACAGATCTAATTTGTAAAAAGAAAAAGAGACGACAGAAAAAAAATAGCATAAAGATATGTGAGCAATAGATTTGCATAAACATGTTATATGTTAAGACTATATTATGAATGATCATTAAAAATAATATAACATAATATTGAAATACAAATAAAGTTTTCGGCACATTTCACAGTCCTTTGTATTTTTATTTTTTATTTTTTTTAGTATTTTTTTAAACATTTTTTATATAAAAATGTTCATTATATTATTTGTTTATGTCTACTTATTTTACATGAGTAATTCCACCAACATGTTTCAGAAAAACCTTTCCATCGTCAGGGTGTTGTATATATTTTTTGTCCCGCTTTATTTTATACTCGTAGTCTGTCCGGTAGTTAAATAGTTTTGGAATTGCGTTTAGTCCGGTTTCCGTAAAAGTTATTTGTTTTTTTATTGCTAGTTTGTTATTCGTTATTTGTTGTGTTGTTAACTGGTTAACCAGTCAACTTTTACTTACTGGGATTTTGGCAAATATATTTAAATTTTATTATTAGAACATTTATTTATAAAAAACGATACCATATGATATTTGTAGTAGGTAGGATCGGAATTTATTCGTTTAATATTTGTATACCTAATATATAATATTATAATTCACTCCAAAAATAGAGGGATACATTAACAATTGGCATTTAATTAAGAATAAGCGCATCTATTCCAAAAATTACGTTCAGTCTAAACTAACTAATCTAACTTGTTAACCGATAATTAAAAAAAAATTAAATAGATAATTGAAAAGACAAAGATGATAAATATAATTCTAGCTTTCTTAAACCGAATTGTAAAATCTTTTTTATAATGGATAACATGTCAAAATTTCAACTAGTGGATAATATGTAAAAACTCAACCTGGATACGCGGAAATAAACTTATTATTAAGTAAAAAGTAAATTTAAAATTAAATTTATAGTATTTCATTGCGATTAATTAAAATTTCCATATCTTATCGACGGAATATGAAATAATTAAGTTATTTATATTTTTTTAGGCATGTTCACAGTCGTTTACCGAAATTTGTAGACATTTTGTGATCGTATCCACCCAATGTAAAAGAATCGCCAAATGAGTCGTACGGAAAGTAGTTTTTGCCCTTTTCGGATAATTTCCAGACATTAAATGCTAGGGAAATTAGTTTTGCGTGACTACAGCCGAGATTTATTGCCGTTGCTCGCAAAGCGTGCGTGGAAATTGCGGGCGCATTAATTAAATCGGAAATCTTAACAGTCAGAGTTAACACCAATAGTAAAATAATCAGTTTTTGACGCCCGAAATGTCGAATTTATCCGATCGCTAAATAAACACTTGATCGTTAACATTACATCGGAAAATACAACACTTAAAGGGTAGCACCACCCTTGGTAGAATAAAATTTAGGTTATAATAGGGTGCTATTTAGAAGGAGATGATTAATTCAATAATTACAGAATGTTAGTAAACTTAATAAAAACCACTACCAGATTTACAGTCTACCGGTTTCGAGACATATCCGTCTCTTCTCAGGACCAACACAACAAAACTATATTTACAAGACTATACACCCCAACCATAGTGTTGTTAAATTATCACCAATATTGATCACATGCGTGTTAATCTTGTTAGAGACAAGCATGCACTGATTATAGCCCACTGAACAATTCAGGAATCTAACGAGAGAGAGTTGTCACTCTCGTTAGATTCCTGTATCGGGGACAAAATGTTCAGTAGGCTATAATCCTGAATTTTTCAGTAGGCTATAATCAATGCATGCTTGTCTCTGACAATATTAACACGCATGTGATCAATATTGGTTATAGTTTAACAATGCAATGGTTGGGGTGTATAGTGTTGTAAATATAGTAGTGTAGTGTTGGTCCTGATGAAGAGACGGGTTCGTCTCGAAACCAGCAGACCGTAAATCTGGTAGTGGTTTTTACTAAGTTTACTAACATTCTGTTATTATGTCTCACCACAAAGTTAATGCTTTAAATATTAATAATATTAATAAAATTAAATAATTATAATTTCAAATATGTTTTAATATACTTTGTAATACACACACAATATGAGTTATTAATTTACAACTATAGTTAAATCAATGATATTACAACTACAACTATACAACTATTTTACTATAACTTAAAAACAATATTTTATTGAAACATTTTTGAAACAAAAAATAGCCTCATCAGATCTTTTTCCGTGGAGCTCCTCCTTCATGACTGAGATGCAATTTTCGCCGGTACGTTTGTTCGAAACAGAAAAGAAGTTCATTTATTCATTAAGGAATCAAATATCTACGATGTACTAGTCTCGAACTGGTCACTAAGTTTTTTCAGTGAATGGACACCCGCCGTATTTCTAGGATAGTTTATTGAGCAAAAGCTCCCATATCACTCCTATTCATACGTCGCCAGGTTGACAATTTTTTTCTCTAAAGGCCATCTCCGTGTCTCGTCATGTAAAGGGCGACGTGACCAGAGAGGCCTACAAAAGTCCACTCAATGTACGTCACCCAAACAATGCTTTTATTAATGGTAGCATAATTCAAGTAAAAGAAAAATTTGAAAGAAAACAAAGTTAAAATACAAATAAAAATAAAAATAAAATAAAGGAAACAGAAACAGAAGATAAAATAAAAGCACAAAATAATTAAGTAAAGTTGACAATAAAATAAAGTGTAGAATACACATATTACCAAGTTCATTCAAAATAGATTAAATGCAGTGGAGATGAGATCCTTATAGATGTGTGGCAAATCCATTCATGGTAGAGTAAAGAATGAAGACATTAGGAATGAATGTAAAGTAAATCGTAGCATAATTCATAGAATTAAAATAAGGTGCTCAGGTGTTTTGGGCACGTTGAGCAAATAAATGGGGAAATAATGGTAAGAAAGATATATAATGCAAGTGTTGACGGCGCCAGAAAGAGAGGGTGACCGCGCAAGACATGGCAAGACCAGATTGACCAGATACTGGAAGATATTCCCGTTAGAAGCCTCAACAACCGTCGAGCTTTCATGCGAAGATGTATGAATGTGGATGAGGCGAGAGTTGTATGTCAGGACAAAAGAGTATACCGCTCTATCTTTTCTGCCTACCCCCACAGGGAAACGGGGTGACGCTAAGTTTGTTAGTTAGTTTCATTCAAAATATAATAGTTAGGCCAAATGAAGTCAATATACAAGGAAATAGGGTGGGAAAGGGGGACAGTTAGGGGACAAGGGTATAAGGACTCACTCTCTAAGCGGGAAGGACAAACAACACAACATTAAGTTTATCAGATCAAAATCTCAACAAGCGTACATGGTATTGAGATTCATCTCAATTAAATCTCTGACATTTATCTTATCACGTCTCATTCCGTGACAAATTATATTATAATTCAATAGTGATGTAAGAATATTGAGTTTTTTTTCAGCTGTATACATTAATTTATCTCTTGACGAATATATTACTATTATGAGAGAAGATATCAGAAGATGTGGTGAACAACCGGTGCGATTGGTAAAAAGGTATGAAGACACTGAGAGACAGAGAATAAATAATTATTGATTATTGGAAGAGGCCAACATTCAGTAATAAAGGTGCACAGGCTGATAATAATGAGTATAATATTCTCATGAAATTCTGAAATCAAGAGGAACTGCACACAAATGAAGGTTTTCTGAAGGGTCTTACAAGTTTTTAAAAAGAAGGCGCGAGAGATCCAGGTCTACATAAATTACGTCGAGGTGTCAATCCACAGAGATTATTTTTTATTTCCATCTCCATCACAATCGAAAGCTACTTACCTTTTCTTCTTTGATGATTTATGGAACATGTTTCTCTTCCGTATGGAAGTATTCTTCAATTTGATGAAATATTTAAGCTGCATCTGTCTATTTTTGAAGACCTTTCTTTGGTTAATAATTGTTATGCCATTTATTTATAATACTATCACATATTTGCCGCTATGTGGTGTGTGTTTGTGTTTCTTGTTTATTTTTTAATCTAAAGTTATTTATTTTACAGTTTTATTTGATGGCTTATATTTTTTTTTGCTAATACCATGTTAGGTATTATTTATTATAAAATAATGAAATAATCTAGAAATCTAGAAAGCTTGTTTAAGTACGTGCGACAGCAAAAACCAAATTTTTTAGTATAATTTTATATTCTGAAAGTTTAATATAAAAATGTAATTAATTTTTTTTTTGGAAAATTTTTGGAACAAATTAGAGATTTAAATTTTGCCCGATGGGGAAACTAGCCTACTACCAAGAATTGTTCCCTGTGACAACAAAAACGTATTTAAAAATTGTGCAAAAATCAGAACAGTTTATACTAAAAATATAAAATCCTTGTTAGCTCTACAACTTCGATGGGTTTGGCTGCTTAAGAATTTTCATCCAACGATCATTTTCGCAGACAACAAATCTAGACACAATAGGTCAAGACAATTTTAAAAATATTATTACAATCTTGCAATACTCATATATTTTGTATACATATAATTAAATAAGAAATATTTGTACATTTAATTGAATACTAACAGTCAGTTCAGATGATAAAATATAATATTTATTTTTCCTTGAATAAAAATCTGCTATGTCATGCTAGCTCTGCCTGGTGAGTCAATAAAGAAATTCATTTTTCTTCCGTTTACCCTGTGTCATCGTGCCAGAGAAAATGCGGTGAACTAAATGTTCATTTCTTCACTTACTAGATGCAATAGAGATGTTCTTGCAAAATAGTGTTTATCAGCGATGGCAAACATTTTTCGAAAAACGGGGTATTTATTTAAAATATAGTTTTAATTTGAAGCAATTTATTTTGATAAATGTTATTTTTGTAAACAAACGAGTGCCTACTATTTTCACGCTTTTTTAAATTTGTCAAATGTAACTCGCGATTGTTAACAAATGAAATATAGAATCACATTTTTTTGTATTTTCTTATGAAAAATTTTTTTTTAGGTTTTTTTACATACTTTTTTTAGGAACTTACATGTAAAAGTACCATCATTTAAATGGGATGGGATGGGTTGCAATTTATGTAGAAGTTGGTTGATTAATTGCATACATTTTTTTATTGACACTTAAGTGTACATATTGCATTGTATACTTAAAGTATTGAAATATCTCAGATATATTTTAGAAGAGTCAACAATTTCAGGTCTTTACATACATTTACGACTCTATACAACACTAGTTCATAGCAATCAAGAGTATAATTCCACTCTATAAAATTCATTAATTGAGAATCGAAACGGTTCATAACAATTTTTTATTATAAATTATAAATTATTATTTTTTTCCAACCAGATTAATTATGATTTTTTAATGAGTGTACATAACGTAGTGAAGCTATCGTGTAGGAGAAAAGTAATTTAATTCGTGTGTATACAACTATAAACGGTACGTTCTACTCGCCGAATTTGGAGTCATTAAAAATTATTATAGTACCTGGGTGATCGGCTTCACGACAGAGTGAGTTATTTTATGTAAGTAACCAATAAACTAACTGTATTATGAATTCGCCTTTATTTAGATTGTACTGATAAGGCAATCAATACAGCTTTGTTGATATATTTAAAGCTCGCACACTGTACATACATACACAAGACAAATCTACTTGTCTTCTATTTTATAGTTTGCCTTTGTACATACTAAATCGATTATTTATTGTATTTATATTGCTGATATTATTTTATTTTCTATGTTTTGATGTACTAATTTTTATGTTATTATGCATTCATATTGTTAATATTAATATGACAGAGTACGAAAATCCGAAATATGCGATATTGAAGATGTCGTGTGATGGGTAAGAAATATAAGGAGATACTGGATACTTGGAGTACTTTGACAAGAGTGGTAAGAATAGCGAAGAACGAGATGCCTGCAGGTAGCAGACCTCCAGGAAGACCACCAAAACGTTGGAGGGACAGCTGATCATCCATATCCCAGGATCAGGAGCTGAGAAACAACAGGACATAGTCCTAACATAAGCAGAAGAAGAAGAAGATATCTACTAAACACGATTATTCGATAGTCAAATTAATTTTGTGGTTTTAAATTATTCAACTAAGGCTCTCTACATGTGGATTCGATTTATTAATATGCCTGTTCCAATAAAGTAGTAATATAGAAACCGTATTTTATCGAAGAATGCTCGCTGGAAGCCATTCCGAGAATTGTTTCATTCGAATTGGATAGCGGAATATTCCCTTGATTGAACACCCTGTCGCCGAGACATTGTTCATCTTTTAGGACTGTCGTCCACAATAAGTCTTTTGGCAGAAATGTCTTTGTTAAAATCACACCACGTTTTCATCAATAATTCAACCAAGCGATAAAACTCTAAGACTTTATGTACCTACGCCATTTATATGTATATAATACACGCAAGATATTTGACATATATTATATTCACATTTACACTGCGAATTTGTATGATTTTTCGGAACAACGGTCCGTGATATTTAGAAAAAAAAAATGTAACTCATTTAAGAGAATGCATTAAAATCAATTCAAAAACAATAAAGTTTTTTTTTCAATTGATTCAGCGACATTGAAGATTGACATTTTTAAAAATATTAATTATATTATTTGTTTAAATCTACTTATATTATTTGATAAATTACACCTACATGTTTCGGAAATACCTTTCCATCGTCATATATAACACCCTGACGATGGAAAAGTATTATATAGTATATATAGATATTATATATATATATATATATCTCTATATATAAATACTAAATAATACAGAGCCTAATACAGATTCTTGTGGCACTCCTAGATTGTTTTCTATACATTCGGAGTATTTATCGTTTGCTTTAGTTTGTTGTTTTCGGTCTTTAAATATTCTGCTATGGAGTTCTTGGTTTTATTCGAAAATCCAATTTTTTAAATTTACCTACTAATCTATGTCTATCTAATGCCTCAAAAGCTCTTCTAAAGACTAAGAAAATGGCTATTGTGAAATTATTATTTTCTTTTATTTTCCATTCTTCGATTACTACGTTTATTGCAGTTTCGCACGAGTTTGCTTCCGGAATCCCGATTGTTCCTCGCATATTTCAATGTATTTTATAATCTGTTCCTTTATTATTACTTCAAGTATTTGTTCATATTTAGGCAGAGTATTTTTTGGCCGGAATTCTTCACACTGCTTTGTATTTTTTATTTATGGATTTGGTTGATGTTTTCCATGTTGATGAAAATCTACCGCTAACTAATGATTTATTTATTATACTTAACAACGTTTCTTCTGTTACTGGTAGAGAGTCCTTAATTATATTTACGGTTATACCATCACTAATACTTTTTGATATTATTTTGTTTATAGTATTTATTAGATCTGTTCCAGTAATTTGTTGAAAATTTAATTCTTCTCTACCATTATTCTCAGTTTTAGGTATCTCTGTTACATTCAGTATTGACTTGTTGATTTCTACTATACTTTCAATGAAAAATTTGTTGAAGTTATCAGGTGTGCTATTTACTTTTATGTTACTTTGAAATGTATTGTTATTTATATCAGTTACCTTAACATCTTCAATTAACCCTTAGATTGTATCAAAGATTAGAATTTTAGAGCATAATATGTATTTTTATTATTTATTATTTTATAGATTATACCATAGATGTAAATTTTAATATGTAGCTTATTATGGATAATATTTTAGTAATAAATTTTCGAATGTAAAGTGTAAAATATTAGTTAATTAATATACAGGAGTTTAATACTAACTAACTAAAGAAATAAATAAAAAAATACCAAAACCTTCTTGCTTGTAACCGCGTCCGACATGTAGGTATACAGTTTTTACGTCAAAAATCAGACTATTAAACTATCTAACTACATTTCCATCCAAACCCCTATATGAAAGTTTGTTGAAATTATTTGAAATAATTCGGACGACTGCAAAAGCCTTGGCACATTAATAATTACACGGTATTACGATTAAAAATGTGAGCTGGGCGCGCGGGCCTATTCGCTCCTCAAAGGCTCAAATTGTGCGACTCTGTTTACGCGTCGCGTTTACGTATTCAACGCGAATGTTTTTATTTCGGCATTGGTTTACAAATTACTATGAGAGAGTAATATGAATTTTGCGTGTAAGAAGTGTGTAATTTTACGTAATAACAAAAGGAGGCGACTCGAGCGCGTAATGTACAAATATACGCGAGTCACGCTTTCTTCGTAGCTCTGTATACATTTACACATATTAAAGACTTTGGTTGTTTTCATATTTATTCAATTTTTGGGGGTGAATATTAATCCCTGCACGTTTGAGTTTAACATTACATACGATAAATAATGGTCGTAGAATAGGAATCTTGTAAAATCAGGGCACAAAATCAGTGCTCGTGGGTATTGTTATTTATCGTGGAATCAAACCGCTTTAATTTTGGCTGTTTTGTTATTAAATTGTAGAAATATTTATTAAACCAGGTCAAGAATTCAGGCAAAATATTGAGATTACAAGCAGAAATAATGTCGAGATATTGCTACAAATAGGTCAGCAGTATTTCCACAACTCTCATTATGACGGATATCATCATTATTGTCTCTGCAACCAAAAATTATCTTCCATTTTATGTATAATGTATGATTTATTTCCAATTTAATTTATTTTTTAATTGCATTTTAATTTTAATTTTTATCATTTTAATAAAAATTATTATTTTACTAAAAATTTTACACTAACTAACAGCACAATTAAAAAAACGAGGATGACAGTGATGATGATGAAATTTACGAGAACAAATAAAGGATATTCCCGAATGAACGTTCAGCGCATCGATATCACGCGGCGTTTTATCCTTGAGGAAGGTTGCAAAAAAAGGAAGAAGACGATGATGACGATGATTTTTTTTTGAAATAGAGATGCGAACACGGAATTCGTGTTTACACATCAAACATATTAGGTGACACTTAGGAGGATTCTTGCTTAAATACGTTTTTGGTACGTGAATCTTTGTATCGGATTTTTGTAATTTTTTAATACAGCTAACCACCATTTATTTGTTCTTCTGCTTTTTTTTTTTTAAATAGAGATGCGAACATGGAATACGTGTCACATCAATATTCTTACTATTTTCAAAGTAAGCTAAACGCTTGTGCTATGAAAATAGGACTAACTTGCTAGTCTGGAGTGAGGTTCGAACCCGCGACCTTTGGATCACGAGGCGAGTGTCCTAACCACAAGAACAAACAAGCTACTCATTGCCATACTTAAAATTATTGCTGATCATTCAAGGTATCTCAATTTTTTCTGACCTTAAAGCACATACTAAAAACCGCACTCGACAACCATGTCACGAAGATCAAACACACATTTATGAGACCTAAAATAAAATATGAAAACGGTTAAGTTTATGAATGCACATATATATAATACAACATACATTTATCAATATGCAGCAAATAAAGATTGTTGATTCATATGTACTCAATCTACTCCATTAATATTTCTCTCAAATGTAGGTATTCTTGTCGTTAAATTATTTTATTACTTGGAAATCTATAATTCGAGGTAATGATTTTTTAAAATATTTCCTCGTTTTCTTGGTTGTATAGTGATGGGGACATTATTAGTATCTGAACATATATATCTACCATTATAAAATGCACGTGAAGAATTGAATTAAGAGGGTTCGTTTTCTCTGGAGCTATCCTCCGACGCTTAAAGGACCTTTAGTAATTCGGGGTAACTAGGGAGCGGTTTTGCGGTCGTCCCCTTTACAATGCATATGTAAATGCGTATGTGGATATTTAGAGAAACACATGTATCAGAGGATGTTATAGGTTTAAGAGCAAATGTCAACATTTATTTCAGTTTTTTTATGTATCAAAAAAGTCACTGGACACAAACATAACTGGTACAGTATTCCAAAATGCAAACTACTTTCGTACTAGTCACTTATGAATCGTCCGCTTGTATGGAACACTTTATACTCGTCTTCTTGAATATTCGCCCGTCTGTGTTTTTTATTCATACACTCTATTTGCCATTTCTTATTGCACTGATTCGCTCTACTACCTATAATTCTTTATTATATACTATAAGCCCGCTCATTGTTTCGCTCGTTTCTATTGCTTCTCGCGGTCAATACGGTCTCTTGGCTGTCAAAGACATACTGTTTCCATGCATACTGCCCTGCACATTTATATTTTTCAGAATATTTTCTCATATTCTATTGCTTTCTAATTTTTTCCTAACTTTTCCTGACCCACGTGCAATCTTGATTAAACATGTCGTAAAAATATACTAAAAGGACCCGCCTCTAGCGTATTGTATTGTGAGGCACACGGTTATTTATAATATTTAAAAATTTTTGATTGTATTATTTGTATGTATCTACTTATACATACAAATAATGCAATCAATATTTAATTAAATATTTAAAAAAAATGTACATCTACAATGTTGCTGATTCATTTGAAAAAATGTTTATAATATTTTTGATATAAGGTACATTCTATATATAATTATTTAAATGTAAAGTAGTTTACATATGCTTGCCAACTGGGTTGAGTAAATCGAGGATAGAATGAAACGCCTTACGATATAATGCCAATGTGTGTTCATATGCATTTGTAACGTGCATGCGTAAAAGTTCTAGCACGTTCTAGACTATGTTTAGCAGGTGGCGATAGTCCTCCATAGTGACAATGGGAGATATCAAAATAGATAACGATAAGTGTTTGTATACGTCATTTCAGAAACAAAAACACTAAAATACATGTCGATATAAGAATATTTCAAACGTCGATAACGATATTACCTCAATGGCGATCTGATAATTTTGTTTTGTTTATTTTAACAAAATAACACAATTACACCCACCAATGTTTTTTTACTCAGTGTATATTATTCTTGTATCAAGATACAATTTAGTTTAAAAAAAAACAGATTTCACAGCAGAAAGTAAAAACAGGCATACAAATATACAGTGTAAAAAAGATCGAATGAAATATTGATAGACCATATCTATATTGGGTATTTTGTAAACAAACTGTTTTCAAATTCTTTCGCAAATACAGAATGGCAGAGAAAAAATTAAATTTCAATAATATGTCACAAAAACCCATTTCTCGGAAAACTAGAAATATTTAAACCTTTATTGTTATACGAACATTCCGTCCCATATATTACTTCCTTTCAAAAATATATATATTTGTCAAACCTATTATCATTATTTTATCGTACTAGGCTCGCAAATATCCCTGCTTTTGTCATGGTTTCTTGGTATGTAACATTTTCGTAATAATATATTCAAGATAATATCGGTCAGAATTTATTTAGGAAAAATATATTTTATTGCTTCATGTTGTCAATAGTTTCAGAGATAACGCAAATCACAAAGGCGAGCAGCTCACAGATATTTAGATTTACTAACTATTTGAGAGAGTCTCTTTGAGGTTATAAGTAGTATCGCACGGGGAAATTCAATAAAATAATTATGAAATGTTTGCGAATCTAATTAAAAATTATGTTATCATAGGATGAAACGTTTCCACCATTGAATTATTTATTTACAATGTAGGTTTTTGATTGATTCATATTATTATTTTGCAGATAGACATCGTTAAAAATTAAATAAAATTTAAGCGAAGATATTTTGTTTTAAAAATTTATTTTATTTTTATAAATTTTGATATATTTTTAAATTTACTAGTTTTCCTAATTTTAATTTAGTTTATTAAGAGAATATCGTTATTATTTAGATTCCACTGTTGGACACAATGGATTAACCTGACGTATTTGCCATAGACCTCGGTCTAGTTAAGGAGACATAAATTAATATTTTATATAAAACAATGATGAAATTCACTGATAAATGTAAATGTAAATAAATGTACATTATTATAATTAATATAAATTAACTTTGTTAAAACAATTTTTTTTTCCTGATGAAGAAGCCATTGGCTTTGAAACATGTTGATTTTTTTCAATAAATAAGTGGTTTAAACAAAGTTAATTTATATTAATTATAAATGTACATTAAATTGTACTCACATACTCAAATAAACTAATAAAGGGAACTGAAAAATATATGAATAAACATATTTTTACATTGATATTTATCATAATTGTATCGAAGATACATTCATTACTCGAAAGGTAAAGTAATAAATTTGACATTACGTATTTCTGTCGGGACTTTAAAGTAGATATAAATAATTTTTAAGTGTATATATTAATTTTTTATTGACACCGGCCCAAATACCAAACATTTAATATTTCTCACTTAAATTTGAAGATTTGAAAGGATGGTTAAGAAAATATATGGAGTGAGTATTGAAGGTAACTGGAATTGAGGGCGTCCGCGAAAGACGTGGCACGATCGGATACTACAAGCATTAAGGGATGGCCCTGTTAAAAGCCTCAACAACTGCAGATCATGTATGAAAAGATAAATGAATGTAGCCGAAGCAAAAGTGGTATGTCAGTATGGAGTTCTACACTCTCTTCCTAATCCTGCGAGAAAACGGCGTGATGGTTAGTTTGTTATATATTTTTTAAAATTTGTTGTATTTATTATTCACATTTTGTATAAACATGCAACTTAATGAACCGCATCACTGATTTGTTTAAAATTGAACAAACCTGACAACTCGTGGTGTTTCTGTAGTCGCGGACTAAATTATGAAAATAAAAATTCTGTGTAGGGAAAATTGTTAAGGTGCACGTGTCAAAGGAAAAACTCAAACGAAAATAACTCGCGCAAGGCGCATTTTTGAGGGTAAAAAATTCACAGGTTGATATATTCCGAAAGGTTACCTCGCTTGTCAAATGCACCTTGCTCCTGTGCGTTTTTCACCAAACATGAAAAGCCTTTTCCCCGAGATTGAATGCATCTCAAAAAATATGGGGAAAGCTGTACACCGCCGGCAATTCGCAAGTCGACTGTACCGCTGGAACAGGGATGCGCTATGGTGAGAATATTTTTTTGAATTAGCAGAAATACTGTAACATACTTTAAAATATATAATTTTCTGCAGTATAACTTAAGTTAATCAATTTACACTACCATATACCCAATCAGACGTATTATTGAATTGTTCATTAATTTGCAATAATTAACGTTGTCTCTATTGCTTAGATCACTTTTGATTAACTCCGTTTAATGTTCGCTCATAGAAACTATTCGCCGTATTATCCTTTATTCACACCTGCGCTTGCGCTGGTCACTTACTAATATCGCGTGTTGTAACATCACGAATCACTGATAACACTGGTTTGCTCGGTAGTATCACGGAGACGTCGCCTTGTTACTGAATAGCCGGAGCTTGCGTTGCGAGACTCCTTATATGGAAAAATTCCCTTTTAAGGTTTTTTCTAGAGGTAACAATAAACATGTGAATTTTTCCAGATTATTCTACATAGTCTGTTACTATGAAATGGAAAGGCATAGAATCCTCTAGAGAGATAACGCGGTCACGGATGAGTGACCCCAGTCTGCGGTTCCGGTTGACTGAGCGCCACCGTGTGTGACACCGTTGATTATTTTCAGCACTCAGTAGGTTCACAGTTTCGCTACACAAAAAATTATCGTTCCGGTGATACATAGGCCTGTCTCTAAATCTTCTAATATTGGCAAGTCATTTATTTATTTATCAAGTCATCCAACAGCAAGACATAAATACATAAACGGTAAAAAAGAATACAAAATAAAATAAATGTCTCCCACAATTATAGGACTGCACAGATAATACAATGATAAATTAAGAGATTTATATTTAATTTAACATCAAAATAAAAAGATTAATTTAATATAGATAAGATAGCTTATTACAATAAGCTGGAAAAGTGAAAGTAAGCTGTAGGTACTAATTAGTAATGCGTACAATGTATATTATCAGCACTGTCAGGGAGGGTGACGAGTTTCCAGTATCTGCCTCACCATACCACGATACCCTTTATATTTGGTATTAAAAATATCTATTTAATTTAGAGGGTCATTATAATCTGAGCATACACGTAAGATGGTTTCTGTTATTGGTATGATAAGTTGAAAGTGAAAAGAAGTAACTTTCAGAATATTTTGAGTATGTTCAAATTATTCATTATAATCTGAGCATACACGTAGGATAGAAGAGGATTTTCTATTATTGGTATGATAAGTTGAAAGTGAAAAGAAGTAACTTTCAGAAAATTTTGAGTATGTTCAAATTTTTCATTATAATCTGAGCATACACGTAGGATAGAAGAGGATTTTCTGTTATTGGTATGATAAGTTGAAAGTGAAAAGAAATATCTTTCAGAATATTTTGAGTATGTTCAAATTTTTCATTATAATCTGAGCATACACGTAGGATGGAAGAGGATTTTATATTATTGGTATGATAAGTTGAAGGTGAAAAGAAGTAACTTTCAGAATATTTTGAGTAGGTATGTCCAATTTTTTTTAGAACAGAACTGGATTTTTGTCACAGGGACATCATTAATCAAGAAGAAGTCACTGTTACAAGACATCATTAATCAAAGAAGTAACTTTATCTGATAGATTTGAATGGATGTGGAAAGTTAGCAACTAAGCTAATTTTGAATAAGGTTTTATTTAATTTAGCTAATTTAGCAGATTTTAGCCGTTAATATTGTACTGAAAAAAATTACAATAACATTTCCGATTGGGGATTCCGGATCCCGGGCTCCCAGATATGATGCTGATTTTTGAATCTGGCATTTTATCCTCCTATGCTTTGATGTTCTCATAGATGTGTCGTTATTGAAAATGTGCGACACCATATGCATTACTCACAACACTATTCGCATTTGAAGCAAAATATATTAGATGTATGGATTTTTGTTTTACAGCTTGTATTTAACATCTATTTTGGTTTAATATCATTGTTCCCTAAAAGATATTCCTTCATTATCGATTAAATCTTAAGGGAAAGGTTTAAAGATCGTAAAATGAAACAGTTTTTGTTTGAATAGATGTTTTTATTCCTCACTGGAGGAAAGCTTCGAGAGAAAGTGAAAGTATACAAGAATTAAAACACAAGGAATAAAGAAAATCTGTGAGCGCGCAGCCAGACCACACACGGCCTGGGTCGGCCAGGTACAGCCACATCAAAAAAGTTTTTGCTACTTAAGTAATTTTCCAATTAATTTTAGGCGCCTTTCAGTCTTGTGTTAACTATAGGGTTTTATTTTAAAATTAAATTTGGATTTTTATCTCCTTATTCAAAACAATAGTTACAAGAAAATACACAAGAAAACACAAAATAATTTCTATTCATTTAATATGGGTATTTCTAATAGTTTGCTCAGTGTGTGTATTATGAAGCTTTATTTTTCAGTACTATTTAAATTTTAAACAATTTTTAAAAAACAATAGTTACAATCAAACACATGTGGATATTCAAAATAATTTCTATGGCATGAAATGAAATATCACAACTCAGTAGAAAAAAACTAACCCATAAAAACCATTTTTTTATTATACTCCCATTCTCATTTGTATTGTTTCCAATTCGATATTCTATCAACATATTCCTCTTGCTTTAAGTTCATGTGAAAAATCTATTCCATGTATATTATTATCCTTAAAACTTATAGAATATTGAAAACGTAATAATTAGATAGGGGGGGGGGGGAGGTACGGCGTCGGCGAAACCGTCTGATCAGAGTCAGACTAGTTGAAAATGGTTTCGCGTCTTCTCTACGCATCGGGCTCCTTTCTCATTTATATATTTTCCAATTTGAAAAAACCGTTAAAATTTCAAAATATCCAAAATTATACTATAGTTAAAAAATTTTAAACAAAAATTTTTCAGATCATTTTTATCGTCACCACGAGTCTGCCTTCAAAGTTTCAGCTCGATTGGATTACTGGAAAAGGGTTAAAAATCGATATCCACACATTCCAGAACATTCTGGGCCGCATTGTGGAACACTTTAGAATCGTCTAAAATAATCCAAAAGTCTCTCGTTATCTCTGGAAAAAGGATTTTACCTATAAATACAAGGCGTGACGTCACGGGATCAGTCATTCGTGATGGTTAACACACGCGATATTAGCAACAGAGCGAGCGCAGTATGACCAGCGTTAGTGATACCAGCGGCAATAAATGAAGAAATATCCTACCCGGGCGAGAAGTTCTTTTACGAGCGAACATTAAAGGGAGTTTACTAAAAAGTGATCAAAGCAATAAGAACAGCGTTAATTAGAGCGAATTAAAAAACAGTGCAAAAAAGTGAGTGAAATATTCTGGAAACACTTGGTCACAATAATATTTAGAACTGTATTTCAATTTATCGCGTGTGGTTTAAGTTTTTTTAATTTAATTTATTTATTAATATAACATTTACATTACAAACATAAATTTGATTCGTCAATGTTATAAATAAGTTAGAAATATATAAACAACAAAAATAAACATTTATTATATATATTAAGACATGGAACAGATCTATGTCCAGATTTATTTTGTTCAGCATAACGGCCATGTTCCAATAAGCATAACCATTGGCGGGCCAATCCTGTGTATTGGAATGTGTAGCAATCTATGCTGACGCTGTCTAAGATAATAATCTAAGGTAGGTACGTCTATGGTAATCATGGACATGCAAATCAGTGCTCATTCATTCATTTTCATTTGCCTCCCACAGCCGCGCCTCGTGACAATATATGCCACATGGCTTGGTGCCAGCCCTGAGTTTAAAAGCGCGCTGGTATGCAAAACCCAGTTTAATAAGTAAGTTTATGCCTCACTTCACTTTACTTTGTATTTTATTTACGGGATCGGGTATAAGTGCACCTCGTGCGAGAATCTGAATGGTAACGTTTCAAAGTGAGACGGAATTTTTTCAAATGCAACCTAAAGGTGCATTTCGATGATTTGATTTGATTGGATTTTATTTTCTATTCGAAAAATATATTTGAAATAAATATTAAAATATTTTCTTTTAAACGAAAATACGTTTTACTGTGAAGTTTTACTGAGTGGTGCAGTAATTAGAAAAATATACGTAGCGTTGTTTCATTTACACGCGGTAGAAATTTGTCACAATGTACCCCGTTTTATTATTATGGAGTGAATTTTTAAAACCTGACCCTAAATTAGATCAAATTTTAAACGCTTATTCATACATATTTCAGAATGTATACAGTGGCGATGAATTGAGTGGGAATAGGCATGAGATTTCATTCATAATTGGGTTACGTAAATGGCATGAATTGGCGCGCTCAGTAAAATCGAGATGCCGTATCTTATTAATCGTTTGTTCCTATCGAAACGTAGTGCAAACGCGACGCAAACGAGTGTTGAACAAGAAATTTGAAAGAACAAGAAAATTTAATATTTATTTTGTTCTGGAAAGATTAATGATTTGGACACTATTAAAAAAGGCGTAAAAAAAGAAGGATAGATTCTATCTATCCGGGTTTGTATCCCGTCGAAAATAAAATATTTTTTCGATAGATTTTATTATCTAGATTCAATTTTCAAATATTTTACAACTAATAAAAATCTGTAGGTAATTTCTGAAAGTTTCATGCTAAATCTGTTTTGAGTTAGGCAAAGTTTATTATCCTACTTATTAAGGTTATTAATAAGTTATATATCCACAACCAAGTATACGTAATACGAAATAAAAATAAAATACAAATATAAAATAAAAGAAGAAGAAAGAAAATATTTGAAATGACAAGTTTAAAGAAAAATACAGAAGAAAAAATGATATTATTTCTTATAAGCACTGAATTCTTATAATGCTTCACATAATTTAAATCCCAAATTCTACGTATAATAATTTAAAGTACCTTATTTTACACATCAAATTTACTGAAACAGTGTTACCATACAATCGATTACCTTCTTTTTTTCAATTATAACTAGTATGGGTGAATACAACATTTTTATTTTCACTTTATTTTTGCAAAAATGCAGAAAAATTTTAAAACTTTTTAAAAAAAAAAAGCCATGTTTGCAACAATAATTTCGTTCATGACATCTCAAAAATTTTAATAAGATTCTGTTCAGAAAAATACAACGTTTTAATTTATATAATGTGATGAGTATATTTCGTGAGATGTTATAAGAATATTGGATAATATTGTGTACAATTGTACGGGAAATTCTTTAAAAACTCAAGAAAATCATGAAAAACCACGAAAATGGCTTTCGTTCTATTACATGCTAACAAAATTTCTGAAAATGCTCTCACTGAAATGAATGTCCGAAAGTAGGTACTTTGAATGTCGAGTAAGAAACGAAAATAAAAATATTGTATCGAGATGAGCTGCGTAAATGTTTTTATGGTCTCATGACTAAATGAATAAACGGATGAAATTTTCAAGATATAAGGGTAATGAACCTTTTGCCGATTCTTGCAAGGAAACTCCTTACTTATCAATTCGATAACCAAGACTCCTAAGGTTTCTGTGAAAATGTGAAAAATACTAGAATTTCAGCGGAGGAAAACCTAATTACTCTTGAAATGGGGTTAAAAGAGCTACATTTTTTTTTGAACCCAACATTTTAAATGTGCTCATATCTACTTTTATTTTATATTTTACTCGAGTTTCGAGAGTATCGGAATCTCCCATGGACAGGTGAAATAGTCAACTTTATTATTGTGTGGTCAAAATTCGAATAGTAAAACATGAAATATATTATATTTTGTATCAATTTTAATAATAGTCGAAATCATTTCAAGATTGATTTTTTTTTTTTGAATGTGAGCGTCTAAAAAATGATCATCTTCATGACGCAAGTCCATGTCTAAGTTGGAATTGATAAACCATAATCTACATTTAAAAAGTGTTCAATTTTAACATAAGCATAGGCAAATAGAGACGTGGTTTAACAAATATTTTAATTAGGTCTACAATATGAGCAGTTGGACAAAAAATATGTATATATAAATGTAATAAAATTCAATGTATTCGCAACCATAAGCAAGTGTATAGTGTCAATAACTTAAATACTAGATTTGAAATTGAAGTTTAAGAGTTGAGCGACGAGGTACATAAGCTTTCGGATGTTTTTTTGTTAAAATTCACTAATAAATGAACAAAGAATTACTTAAACAAAAATGAACAAAGGAGTTATTTGATGCAAATGAACAAATGACTGACCTTAACCTAATAAATCCATCCAACTCCGATTACTTAGGCATCATCTGGGTCTTTTTTTGTTTCTCGTGGAAACCATAATTTACGAGAAACAAATAAGTTATTCTCTTGTCCCAGTAGAGTCGGCGGCTCTCAATTCCTTTGTCCAACCATTTTTTTAATTTTGTAAGCTTCTTAACTGGCATCGTAGTATTGTGTAGTAAGCAATGTAGGCAAATGATAATAAAATTAATATTGTAATAATATTGTCACAATTTTGTACTTCTATACTATACTTTTTAACTACAAAATATAAATTTAACAACAAAATATAACTTCTTCAAATGTAGCAAATTTATTTTGTGGTAACATAATTATAATTGATATAAATTAACTTAATCAGGTCCTTTTTGCGAATAGTTATCTTTTAAATTTATTTTCATGTTAATTAGGTACTTTATATTATCATTTTCCATACATAACTTTTTAATATTTTCATCTATACTTCGATTTTTAAATATTATTTTTGTTATCCTGACGGAGAAGCCATTGGCTTCGAAACATGTTGAATTTTTTCAATAAATAAGTGGTTTTAACAAAGTTAATTTATATCAATTACAAAATATAAATACATATATTTTGAAGGTCTTTGATATATTTGCTACTAACTAACTAACGAACTAACGTAAATCTCTTTGTACACAACTTGGTTCCACGGATTGTTTCTATACGTTAGATTTGTTAAAATAAATGACAAAATTGTAATTTTTAAACAATTATGAAAAGGTTTAACTCAAAACTTAAAAAATATAATGTTTTAGTAGGTAAGAAGCACTTCATTAAAAGAAAACGATTTTAACTTAACGGTTTGAAACGAAATTTTAATATAAAATAAAATACGTCTATTGTAAAAAAATACTTTTTGTTCATTGGGGGATTTTATTATTCAAGAATAAATATTGTAACCACGGTATAAATGTGACTTAAAAATACGCGAGCGGAGGGATATTATTTCGCTGTGACCCAATCTCTTTCCCTGAAGTACGGGCTTTGCTCATCTCTGAAAATTTTTATAATCTGCGGAGAGTACCAACATTTCTACTAACAATCTCATTGAAATATTTATAGCAGTGTTTTTTGGTTTGAATTTTATAATACTCGAAATATAATTGCTTTCTTACCATTAAATAAAAGGATTCCATAGATAAATTTGATTTATTGAATCCGTCAGACATTGACAATTTAGAACCGTGACGAATAATAATATTAGGTACAATAAGGATTAATCTCAGAAATATGAACTCCGACCAGATGAATTCTAAGAACTTTTCCAATCAGTGACACTTCTCCCAACCTTCGATAATATTTCTGTGTCATATCAATCACACTATACTCAAAATGACAGCGGAAAATATTGAATATATATTTATCCTTACGAGAAACACTTTATATTATTAGAGAAATAAAAAGTAAACGAGAAACATTGGTTTTTAGCTGAACAATTACAGCCAATCGGTTGAAAGCAAAACTTTTTTTCGTGTTCAAGTTATGTTCAATCAAGTTTAATTTCATATAAATTTGATGTTATCAATAGGGGACTAACAAAACAAATAATTTTAGATAAAAGAGGGAAGTTCGAGAAAGATACGGAAAGGAGGTAACTGCAGGGAATTAGATGAACGGTAATTTGAATGCAATAATTTCAAGATATTTTATAGACGTCTCATAGCGTGCACCAATTCCACCCATGATAGACAGTATGTTTATTTGCGTAACTTTTTTCATATAGGAGTTGTCTCTCACTACCTACATCTGTGGTTGAAATTTGTCATTCCCATAAACCAGTACAGATGTTGCTCTCGGTAATGAGATGTTTATATATATTGGAGTCCAATAATTTCTATTAGAAACATGTCAACTGAGCCAAGACTAGCGATATACAAAGGAATTCTAGTACTTACCAAAATTCCATTTTATACCAGAAGTAAATTCATAAATAATCTATTGTCACGTGCCGTGACTGTGAGAGGACGAATGAAAATACTGGAAATTAATTAGCGATTTATTAATTAAGCATAAATTAATTATTCAATGTACAAAGTCACTTAAAACGCTATTGTTCAATCTAAACTATTTTTCAATATATTACTCTTACATGAACACCTTACTATCCCTGGATAACACGTATTTATCACTCGTAAAATATTCAATTCTCGCACATAGAAGTCACTCTGGTTTATTTCAACAATTAGATACTACGCTTGATTAGCCTGGCCTCGCAGCTCGCGGCCGACTTCGCACCAAACGAATAGTCAAACACGACAACTTTTACTGCGCCGCGGCGTAGTTCCATATTCATGCAAAAAAACTGGATTATCGAATTTCCTAGATGTGTAATTTTAATTAAATTTTCAAAGCAAGAAAACACTTTGTGGCTTCACATTATCAGACATTTAAGCATAAATTTAATACTATGTTTTAAACCACTTTATCGCTATATATTTGTCAACTAGTTTCGGTTGGACTCAACCTTCTTCAGGACAATTATAATATAAACTATATATAGACTATATTGTAATTGTCCTGAAGAAGGTTGAGTCCAACCGAAACTAGTTGACAAATATATAGCGATAAAGTGGTTTAAAACATAGTATTTAATTTATTCTTAAATGTCTTGTAATTTTAGTGTTTAGGAAAAGATTCTCCTCGCTTCTAGGCTTTTCCAGGTGTTCCTCGAATGCTGTAGCCAAATCCAGAGTGCGGTAGTATGTTCCAGAATGTAGTGGAAGTGGAAGGTTCTAGAGGTTTCGATGTTTTTATCGTCATTGATATAATATTATACGTAATCTTTTTGCCATTTAGAACCTGCTGAGTCTACCAGATAAAACATAAATTTTCATTGTCAGCCTGGTAATACGAAGTGTGTATTTAATTCTACAATAAATATTAGATGACGTGGTAATGAATATGTTTATCTTTCACATATTTATATTTCCATGAGATTTGAAAAATGTTCATTGATTGACAATAATTTTCCTTCTACAATTTAATTTTAATTAAGAAATTTAACTTCATTTGAAAAAATTGTTCGAAGGTCTTTTGCGCTTCCATTGTTCTTTTCCCTACACATAGTTTCTCAATGTTCTGCAATTTAGTGATTTATGGAATCTACTATCTGATATTGCTTTTACCATTAACTTGATTTTCCAAAACATTTCGGCTTATTATTTTATTTTTATATGCTTTGTACTGCATACTTTTGCACTAATTTATTCTATTATTCATTATGTTAACGTTTTGTTTTTTAACATGATTTTTTTCGTGAATTTATTATTTATTTGTAATGTGTACTGCTAATGATTTTTTCACGTACACGTTAACAAAGGAAAACAAAATAAGAATCGGATAGATATTGACTCTCGTCAATCACACGTCCACATGACTTGACCATCTTAGCAACCTCTTTATTTATTTTTTCAAGTACGTTATAAAGCCAGCCTATAAAGGAATTATAAAAAGTATATGTCATAAAATTACATTCCACAAAAATCTCTCGAAACCTATTTAAGCATATTTTACAGCCAAAACCTATTTAAGTATATTTTTTCATACAAAAGAGGCTTTTATATGTTTTATAAAATTGTATTTTAGGTTTGGAACGGAAATATAAATAGAATGGGGTAGGTATCTTGAAAATAAATCAGTGCATTCCCGGTAAGGATATACGAATGCCTTTGAGATTGAATAAATTGGGTGGAATTCAAAGTTGAATCGATTGCTTATTGACAGTCTGAAAGCACCTCGCGCCCACGAAATACCTTTTCAGGTTATATTGAGGACGCCTCCAAAGGGATGCTCAAATATACGAAATAGAACCTTTTCATATGCTAATCCCCAATGCGCATAACGCCCTAAGTGCAAAGTTTGTGAATTCAAACACAGAGCGGGTCAAGAGATTAATTTCCAAGTCTCTTTTAATGAACACTATACAACTCATGACCGTTAAAAATATCAGTTATACATTTTGTGAGTTATTTTTCCGTGTATCTTCTATGTAGATGCTCGATGAAGTTAGGAGCTTATTGTGGAGTCACCATTAGAACTATAATGGTAATTGTATATTGTATTTATATATGGTAACATATAACATGTATATAACATATAACATGTATATATATATGGTAATGGTAATTGAGGGCACTGGACCTAATAAGTTGACAGAATCAGTACTGTCAAGGGTCCTGGCTCTGGGAGACCTTTGAAAATACTGGAAATTAATTAGCGATTTATTAATTAGTTATTAAATTGACAAAAACGCTATTTTTGAAATTACTCAATTTCGCAATACATTACTCGTATATGAGTACTTTATTTTCGCTGAGGACACTTTACTTTATCTATCACTTGCTAGAATATCTCGTTCTAACTAACGCACAATATTTGAAGGGTCAGTTAGGTATTCCGTCCGATTATCAGATATCAGCGATATCAATCGCTTTGCTATTTCATAACTGGGCACACTTGGCCGTCGTTTCGCGACTTCCTTCGCACTTAACGATCTATCAAAATAAATTTCCTCGCACCGCGGTGTATCTCGCTATTTATACCCAACTCGCGTTGGTTTTGAACCTCATTGATTATTCTATTCCTTTTTAGTGTTCAAGAGACGGCTCCTGAAGCTTTTAGGCTTTAGGCTTTAGTTGTTTCAGTCGTTTCCAGAATATTGTAGATTGCTGTAGGCTATTCTCGATCCATTGATGTTGTTGTGATATGTAACAAGAGATTCGGATAGCGCGCTATCCCTTCTGCTTTCTATTTCGTTACAATACTATAAATGTTTTGAGGGAAAAAATTATTTGTTTTATTACTGGCTAGCATAACTACTATTATTTATTTTTAAGGGACTTCATTTGTTGGACATTATTAACCTTTAATCGCTCGCGTCGGGTCATTAGGAATTCAATTTAAATTATTTATATCTTTGTTGTGCCGATTATTACGTACATTCACTGTATCGTTTTGTACATATATCTATCTCATGTTTTAGTACTTAGTGATTTGTCACCTTGCGTGAACGCATCTGAAAACACTAAATTTTGACCTGACGCGACCAGTTACGTATTAAAATTGAGTATGATGAAACCAAATCAGTTATTATTGTTTAAAGTTGTCGTAAATTATTTTAATATTAAATTTAGGCAAAATGATTTACAATAAATTTAAAATTTATACTTAAATGCGTAAGATTGCGACTTTGCTAGGCCCTAGTATATATATACATATTCATAATATTTTTTTGGCGGTCCACGGAGAAGCGACCGGTTCGGGATTGCTGGCCCGGGGCTCAAGCCCCGTCTCCGGCCGCTTAATTTGTTTTTTTTTAGCTGTGAATTGGAACTAAATTACGGAAGTTACATAAATTATGAAATCGTGGCTACGGTAAGTTACAGCGACATACAGACAGATGGACAGATAGACGGATAGACAGTCGGACGGACAGACGGACAGACAAATAAATTATTATGTTTGATAATAATTTCATTGTCTCTCTGTCTGTCTCCATCTGTCGTAAGTTGCTGGAATTAATTAATTAATTAATTAAAACTTAAGATAATAGTGTGAAAAGTAGTCAGTGCGCGGCATGTGTAGCGCGGTCACGCAAGGCGAGTCATTATTATTATTTCCTGCGTTTTTTCACGGCTAGTGATTTTACAAAAACTTTTAAATCTGTTTCCAAAAAGTTTTAAACATTCTTAAATTAAGTTTTAACCTTAACAAAATGAAAGATTCACCATTAATATTTAACAGTTCAAAAAGTTGTATACCCCACTAATTGAATATTAAAATTAAAAATATTTCTGGCTCATATTAACACGATGCAAGCAGCTACGTAAAAACTCAAACGCAAGCGAATAGGTTTATTTTAATTATCAGTTGCTATTTACTTCTAAAAAAGAATGGATTATGAAATCAATAGCAGCTTTGTGTTTTTTAAAAGTTACATAGATGTTGTCACATGTAGTGGCTACGGGAAAAATGAATGAAAACACGGGAATTTAATTAGCGATTTATTAATTAACTATTCAATGTACAACGTCACTTAAAACGAATTAAACTTAACGCTTTAAATTACATTCATTACAATTTATCATCACTGGATAAAACGTATTTAACATTCACTTGAACATTACGTTCTAAATTCTCGCTCGTCGTACTTATCGCTTGGCAATTCATGACTGGCCGTACTGGGCGTCGGCGTCATCTCGCGCGTACTTTGCGACTGATTTCGCACTCAACGAACTGTTAAACGTAATAAATGTAGCGCAGCGACATAGATATTTATAACCGTTCTATTTATACGTTCTATTTATAACCAGAAACTGGTTAATGGAATCTCCTTGATTTTTCTAGTGTTAAGGAGAAGGTTCTCGTCGCTTCTAAGTTTTTCCAGGTGTTTTTTGAATGATATAGCTGATTGTGCGGTGGTGTGTTCCAGAATTTAATGGAAGGCTCGAGAGGTTTCGATTGTCATTGACATATTACGAGGCATTCTTAACGTAATCCCTTCGGCATTTCGTTATAATATTTTTCAGTATTTATTACCATTAATAATTTCTTATCTTTCCTTAATTTTCTTGTCAACGTAATAGTAGTTGCCTCAATAAGATGAGTCTTCTTCTCTGAGAGTCTCTTAATGCACATCCACAAGACTAGTTTTTGCGTCGCCCTCATATCTGACTCTAATTCCAATTCCTAAGTCTCTCCAATCAGACTCGTAGTATCCATCCAGTGTTGGTACACTTTCAGGACTTTTTTAATCCAAAATTTTACCCAGGATAATTTTCTTTTCAAGGCACCTGGACGCAAAATGTGGCAGAAAAACTGAAAAAAATAGATTTGTTGCAGGACTGAATCATTCGTGCGTACGGAATATGCAGTATTATTTTCCAGCAGTACATTTATAAGGCATCTATCTTACGCTTTTCAACATTGCGGACCGTCGAAATCTCCGTTGAATACGTTAATATACGAAATATAGAGACTGAGTTAAAACAATTGAATATTTATATATATTATATTGGATACCTATCTTTTTTACTGATTTGGAAAAATAGTTCGTTTAGAAGGAGTAATTAGATATTTTATTTATTTATTTTATATATTTTTAGATACATAAGAATATAAAAGACATCCAAAGAATAGGTTGTCAACAAAAGTAATTTCTGGGAAATAAATCAAAATTAAATATTTGTGTAATACAATATTACCCATATCTTTGAGTTTGTTACAAATTCAGATAATATTAGTTATTTATTCGATTTCACAGAAATTGTAACACCACCCATTTGTGATGAACTATTTTTACTCCCTTTATATTAACTCGTGGAGTCTGCTTGCTTGCTTGCCGTCGAAAAAACTTTGGATCGATTTTTAACCATTTTCCCGTAATCCAATCGAGCTGAAACTTTGCAAGCAGACTTGTGGCGACGATCAAGAAGATCAATTAAATTTTCGTTAAAAAATAATAATACTTATAGTATAATTTTGGATTTTTCTAATTTTTAATGGTTTTTTCATACAAGTTGTATGGAGATTTCGACGTATATGGTAGATGAAATGGACCCGAAAATGAGAAAGGTAGTATTGTGAAAACTTGGTTTTTATGGGTAAAATTTTTATACGGATGTTCTGGGAATCCAGTAATTGTATTCCCAGGACATACGTATAAAAATATTGATGAAAACATAAACTGGTCAATAAAAGAAGTTAGCAAATTAAAAAAATTGATTTTCAGGCGTATTCTAGTGTATATATTAAATAATTCGGAAGAATAGCATATTATATACCATAAAATGTATATTGGTTAATTCGCCACTTTAAAAGTAAATAGGTATCTTCACAAGCTGCGACATCTATGTATACTATTTCATGAGAAGGACAACATACGCAGAGATATATGTAATCCATGGTCCCCTTAAATATATGGAAGTTTTTAGACTCGGAACATATTAAGTATATATATGCATGAACAACTTTAAAAAAAAAGATAATGTATGGATGTTTTAATAATGGATTTAGCGAACGTTGCATCGTGTAGATAGAGTGATTACTTAAGCCAGCTCTTACAGGTCATAAGTCCCAAGCCAACCTATAGAAATACACGTTTCTCACACACAATGGATTCGTTTTGAGACTTTCATTATTTATCTTAATTAATAAATTTAGAAACTTTAACGTGTTATAATTTTGTTAATACTTGCGACCAAATCAATTTGATTTCATTTTTGAGCTCAAGGCGAGTGCTCTGAAAGTAAAAATTTAAAATAACTTGCTTAATCCGCGTAAAGGAGTAAAAAAATTGAAAATTTTAAAATTGAATGTAACCACCATATTCTTCAATGAAGCCATAACAAAAAAAATAGAGTGGACTGTTTAAGAAGTTGGATGTTTAATTCCTATGATTAACGTCGCTGTAATAAAAACCAGAAGTATATTTGCAAGATATTCATCAAAGACAGTGGCAGAATTTTTAGTTTCATGAAACATGTGACATAATGTACCATGTCACTTTTAGTAACCCTGTAGAGGCAGAATAGATTACTCCTTGATGTTATAAACCCATAAAAGAGGGTTATTAATATTTCAAAACTTTTAGCATACCTACGCTAAGGACCTCGTAAGACGAGACCGAGCCTCCTTCTTGGGGGTTGGTGGCAAGCCTTAAGATTAATATTCTAGCGACGGCTTCACATACATTACCCACACATAGCGCTGCCTATTGTTGGGTCGTGTTTTAACTCGCGCGACAAATATTTTTTTTTTCTCCGTAAGAAAGTAGTGAGATGAAAAACAGAGTGACAAGAAATAAATGGGTTTTACACACACATCAAAATGACATGTTTCAATAGAGATGTGTAGATGTACAATAAATATATCATAAATATATAGTCGTCGCTGTATATACATAATTAATCCTATGTGACGTTTTAGTACATAGGATTAATTATGTATATACAGTTAAACTTAATTAACTTAATTATTGTAACTAATTATTTAACTTAATTATAGTACATAATATTAATTATGTATATACAGTTATTATGATTAATTATGTATATATAGTTAGTTTTTTTATAAACGAATGAAACTGTTTTAAAAAATAATTGCACAGACTAAATTTATAAAAAATATTTTAAATAATTAAAAGGCAGACAATCCAGATGAACGGCAATGTTTTTTTATTATATCTCCATTATTTATATGAAAAATCGACAAATTGATTCGTTCATCTCAGAATGTACTAAGCGGCACATTTGTTCTATTATATATACAGTGACGATATAATAAATATATTTATTTTTTGTTTTTATTTATTTGATAGATAAATACATTTTTTTGACAGTCTTTACTATGGTGTTTCTCTTTTACATCTCTATACCTATAAAACTCAATATATGTCCGTCTGCTTTCTATATAAATCTACACCGTTTGTTGATTCGATTCAAATTTTGCACACTTACGTTTTAGGACCCGGCGGGTAACATAGGCGAAATTTCCCCAACTATTCTTTTAGCCATTCTCCTCCCTAAAAACGGATTCCTGTAACCAGGAGCATGCAGAGAGAACAAGAAGCATGTCTTTTAATTAAACATACATATATTTGGGAAAAAAATCGAAAGTTAATGTTTACCTGGCAGAATATTATGAGATATTAAAATCTTAGTAGTATGTTAATTGTTGTGATTGGAATATTACGAGCTATATCTCTTATTTTCGTTTCTTTTCAAAATATATGCTTGGGAAAAAGTCATACTTCTTGTTCTCACTGCACGCCTCTACCTGTATCGGAAATTCAATAAAAAAATCTCAAAGAAAATAAAAAGCTTATGAAAAAGAAATATATAGATATTTTCGCAGGTTTGCGGCGGTGGGAGTATGAAACGCTTAAAATCAATTAATCTTTTATTTTATACACAAAGTCGGACATAATCTTAGCTGGAACACTATTTCTTAATTCGCATTTCGCATGAACAATAATACTCTATTTGTCTCCGGTTCACTTTGGTTACTTTGGTTTTATAGCTTATAGCGCACTGTTCGGTTCTCATTTCGCATTAATAGCGCACCGATCGCTTATAAATTCGCACCCGTTCTCTTTTGTTCGCTCGGATCTGTGACTTCGCCATTTGTCAAAAATATGGCTGCCTTTACGCGATACCGCCACCACTTATATAGAGAACGTATTTTTTCTGGAATCCTCTCATACATTCTATCGATTTATAGTTGTTTTTGAGTTTTAACAGATCTGTGTGATTTTTTAATTTTATTTAGGATTTAGAGTTTTCGTGAGAATTTGAGACCACTATCCGTTAATCTATATATTTATTAAGATAATGACGTTTTTTGTAGATACTAATTTCGACCAAACTTTAATAAAAAATTGACCCATCTGTCCTGTCATCTATTTTCATAATTCACTCTCAAACACTGATTTGATACTCGATGTTCCATCGAATTACTATTTTTATAATATTTTTCTTAATCTTTCCTAATTTCTATCATAATCTTTCCTAATCTAATTAAGCTTCCTCTGAGAGCGGAGGAAAGAATTTATGATTTGTGTTATACAATCAATACAAATATCTGTAACATGAATAAATATATTAATGTCTGCTAGTTATGATATTGACTGTTTACTACCAATTCGTTAAATTCTGAAAACGTCCAAAAATTTGGGAAAATCAAATTACAAAAAATATTTTTATTTCAAGAATTAAAAACTCGAAAATTTATCGATACTCTATATCCTTTCACGAAAACGAACTTTTCCCTTAATTTTTGTTACTTCCTTAATATAAAACGGTCTAATGTACGTCTTTGTGATGATACCTACAAATTTATGTTAATAAGTCTCCCTTGAGACAAGTGTACATATAATATAGTGATCAATGTGGATATTTGGTTGCATAAATTATATATATTGACGTGTACTATATACCACTGTGTAATAATAGCTCTAGACAGCCGCGTGCAGAAAATATATTGAAGCAAAATAAATATATATCTTACAGGATTTTGTGATATATTAATATCTAAGTTTGAAATAAGGATATGTTGATTGCATTTAAAATATGCTGGAATAGGGTTACAAGTAAAAATGTAATGTTTCGGATGCGAAATCAGAAAGAAATTAAAAAAGTATTGAGCAACTAAGAGTTGGGATTTGTGATATTTTAACCTAAACATGCTTATTTTTAAATATTATCAAATTAACTTAACTTAGTTATCTCTAAAAATGTAAATATATATAGATAGATTATATATAGATATTCTTTGCATGCATATGTTATATGCTTTAAAAAATACAGTTATCTATATGTGACATTCTCTGGTACCATACAAAAGTTTATACTTTCATGGGACTGTAAAAAACTTGCAAAAGGTCTATCAAAATTAAATAAGGTGTATCATATTTAAAATATTATGTAAACTTTAAATAAATTAATACAACATAAAAAATAATCACGCTGGTTCTCAATTTGTCAACTTCTATGATTGCGTGTCGCTTGTCGTACAATCATTTACAGCATAATGCCCTCGGATTTATAGAGACCCGTGCTCTTGTCCTTTCGTGAAGCTGATAGATTGAGTCAGACCTTTTTAGTAATTTCCAATTTAGTGTAAAATGTGTAATGCTGTAAAATCCTCGATTACGTCCAATTCTTTCTGCTTTAACCATTTTCTGACAATATGTAAGCCACATCATGAGATATCTAGAAAAGTCTCAGATGCTGCATCTCATAATTGAAGGCAAAATTGGAATTATAGAAGAGGTCTTTGGAAGACGAAAGAAACTGAAGAATCAGAAGCAATGATTTGGGAACTTCATGGTCCAACCCCTTGGAGCTGCTATTAAAGCTTGCCATCGCTATCAATGTTCTGAGGTTTTAACGGCTGTTTAGAATCTTCTGGTTTGTTTTCTGGGGTAACGTGCCGTGTTTTTACGACATTTCTGGCCGACGTTTTGCAACCCATTGCAGGGGCTGATGGCGGCTAGAAAGCTCGGATAAACTTGGCGTATTACCCCAGAAGACACAAACCAGAAGATGATCGCTGACGTTAGGTAATCTGACAAGTATTAAAATAATATTATCTTCAATAAGAGCAAAATGATTTTGTGGTGACATGATTAATATAATTAATGAGAATATTCACTGTTTTCACCACTAATTTGTTGAAAATACCAATATGATTTGTTTACCTACCAATATTTGATATTGAAAACCATTGGAAAAAAAATATTTATAAATAATAAAATTTCAAATTTAAAAGTTAAAAAAATCTCAAATTCTATCAACCAGCTTTCTATACTAATATCTACATTAAATACATTTGAAAAATAAATATTGAAAGATAAGGATAAGGATTTAAAAAAATCGAGGGTTTGTAAATGGATTTGTAATGATTATAATTATTTTTATATGGGAAAACGTGTAGAAATTTTGATGTTAGAGTTAAGATATACGAAGGCCGGCGCCACACTATGCAGACCTTCTGTCGCATCTCTTCGGTCGCGGAACGGTTAAACACACTACGCGGATGATCAGTCGACATATCATGGCGCATCATGGCGCCAGCGCCGGCCTAAAGGTGTTTAAATAGAAATAATTATACCCAATTTTCTAATCTTCTTTTGGAAATGGATCATTCTTTTGATATTTATAAGGGTTTAAAAAACGGACTTACAAATTATACAGGATTAGATTTGGATAAATATTTTTTTTTGGAAAAATCTAATTCTTCTTTCTTCTTCTTCTTCAGCCTTCATCTCTCCGCTGCTGGATATAGGCCTGTTCCATACTCTTCCATCCTTTCTTGTTATTTGCTAATTGTAGCCATTTATTTCCCCCCACAGCGGCCATATCGTCGGCCCATGTCTTTTGAGGTCTTCCGACGCCTTTTTTATTCTCCCAAGACTTGGCAAAAACTACAAGTATGAATAATAAATTGAATATTTTAAATAAACTGTTTTTTTTACAAATAGTTATTTTTTAAATTTGTTTTCATATTAGTCCCAATTTAATTATTTATTAATTTCCAATATATTAAGTTATTATGTGTACCTACATCGATTTAAGATTTTTAATTTTTAGTTTACGTTGTATCCTGATGAATAGACTATTAACATTAGTGGTGAAAACAAAATATATTCTTATTAATTGTACTAAAATAAAAATTGTTTTGAGAAACTTCAGCCAATGTGTCTATAAATTCACTCACCTGGCATGAAATATATAGAGAAATTAAAACAGGAATAATCTTCAATATAAATATGTCATTTTTTATGTGAAAATGTATGAAAAATTTAATAACAGATTCAATTGAAATTTAAACGCATTGTGAAAGATAGAAAGAAATTACTTTTTCAGTTTCTGTGTTTGAAACTATCTGAACTGTGAATTGTAAGCTTAACTGTGTGATGACCCAGGTAGATAGTAGGGCATCGGGTCTTGAAAAATAATAATAATTTAGTATAGCTCCTGGTCCGGCACCAGAGTTAGACATCCCATGGGGTGTGTGTTGAATATATAAGGCGAAGCAAATCTGTAATACAAATCATTCCATTGCAAATCAATGTAAATCATATTCTTTTCTCGGCTAACGATGTAAGATGACCCTAATGTGGGTCCTACTAAATAATGAAGGTTAGTAAGTAGCAAACCGTCGCGTTCAAAATACAATATATTGGATTATCAAATATTTCATTATTCTTATATGTGAGCGCGCGACGCTCTGCATAACGACTGCAAATTGCGTTGTAACTACATAATGATCGTGAGATAAATTATATTCTTCTATGAAATATTATAAATAATGTATTCTTTACAATATTAATACTCTGCCTGTGCTAACTATACATTTAACTAAAATATATATTATTAACTGGAAATAATTATTCTGTGAAAATTGCGCTTTTGAATGCAATATTAACTAAAAATATTAACTAAAATATTTCTAACATCTTGGGTTCGCAGACGAAATCGATAATACCTAATGCCCTTTGCATTTACTAAATGTATTACCTAAATAACCACAGCTATACCATCCTGTCCGTCAGGGACGAAACATAAACACAGTTATATTTCTAAAGGTGCTACCTCTTACGCGACAAAAATACCTATTACAGTCGGGCTATGAATATGAACTATTTCCGCCTCATAATGGCGCCTGGAACCAATACTAAAAACCTCACTAGAAATAATAAATGCGACTAAATCTCGATAAATACAATATAAACTATTCGTAATACGTCGTTGAATTGGCACATGAATCGTCTAATGGATGAAGGACCCCGTTGTGTATCGTAATAACTTCAAATTCTTTTATAGGAGCAGTGTGGAAACAATTGCATAATATTACGTAATAAAAACATCTAACGAACCTAATAATCGATACATTTATGTTCCAATAAAATACATACACTAGAAAGAATTCGTGTATTAGAAATAAAACATTTTCGATTTGAGACAAACCAGTAAAATCGTTCGAACGGCGCAAAGGGAAAAATTCACACATATTAAATAACACTGGAATTAATAATTATAAACACTTTGTATTAGCAAATTCTTACCTTGAATGGTTTCGTTCTAGACGTGCATGAACCTGTTCATATTAATTCCATGGGAAAATAATACATATATTTTCTATCTACGAAATAAGACATTTTTGAAGCAAAACTTCTTTATAAATAAGTAGATAAGGTCTCGGGGATGGTTTGTTCGAAAGGATTCTACAACAGACCGTGAGTTTATATGAAATAATAGTTTCTTTGAATGCTAAATTTTGGTTTTTTAAACCCTCAGCATCTCTGCTGAGAGGGGTTGAGGCTCCGCGCCCGCCTAAACCCGGTGGCCGACTTCCTAAGTGACTAACGGCCCCCCTTGTTCCTCCGGAACTTACTGCATCCCGAGACTCTATCTCTTCTTTACGAGATGTGATCCTGTGACGCCTCTCTTTTAGGCTTATAATTGAGAAGGCCGTACTCTTTTGGTACGAGTTTCTGATGATGGGTGTTGTCTTGAGGCGCCTTTCTTTTAGGCCGGTGTTTGAAGAATCACGTACTCTTTTGGTACAAATTGATGACGACATTAGCCTCCTTTGCGGGCATAGTCAGCGATGTTACAAATTATTGTGCAATCTCATTATGCCTTTTCAGAGCGGCGTCCCACGATTCTGCATCTTGCAACATTTACTTTGGACAAATGTTAGAGTGTTAGTAACATATTTATAATATCCCAGCTATTCCATATGAGTGAATGGTGTTTATATTTATTCTGGCCCTGTCTTTCTTACAGAGGACGAAATAGAAGTTAACGTTTTCTATCAAGGTTTTACAGCATTCAGGCATGAAAATCCTTCCAAAGACAAAGGGAACCTTTTGTGGGTTATGTGGCCCTGCGCCTGGTGAGGAAAGAGGTCGGTTTATTGACGACCCCGAGCAACAAAAAGGGCCCCGCCTTTAAGGGACCCTGCAGGGGCTTGTGCGGGTTCCACGCCCAAGTGCCGGCAAGCATCTACACCCCGACCAGCTAAGCCATCACAAACCAAATATCCCCAATCTTTAGTTAGATCTCCCCATTCTGTCCTTTACTCGTCGTTCTGAAGCTACTTGTTAATCAAATGTACCGAGGTACTCAAATCATAAAGAGTTAGTTGTAGACCGGGTGTAATGATTGCGCAATACCTACACAATACAACAATTATCATAATGCTACTAGGCACTTCATTTAGAAATTTGTGTATTCAATTGTTAGTAAAGATAGCATAAAAATCCCTTTGCATAAAGATACATCCGTTTGGAAGAAATTCTCTTACGATTTGAACCAATATCACACAAGCAATCGTGATATTAATTACACATAATTACCCCGAACTCAAATATTCCCAAAATAATACATTTTGACAGTGAAAATAATTAATCGTAATAGATAATATACATGTGATCCTTAGCTGAAGACCGGATTGCGCAATACTTATGTAATACAATAATTATCATAATGCTACTAGGCACTTCATATAGAAATCCGTGTATTCAATCGTTAGTATAGATAGCATAAAAACCCTTTGCATAAAGATACATCCGTTTGGGAGAAATTCTCTACGATTTGAACCAATATCACACAAGCAATCGTGATATTAATTACACATAATTATTCCGAACTCAAATATTCCCAAAATAAATACATTTCGATAGTGAAAATAATTAACCGTAATAGATAATATGAATATGATCCTTAGCTGTTACTCTTTGTGGCGGAATCCTCCTTCTGGTGCTGCGGGATGGTGGAATCTCTATACTTCGCCGCTACAAGACCCGCTTTCTCTCAAGCTGGCAGCTCCTTTGCTCGCAACTGATGATCTGGAACTCGGGCAGCGCTTCCGCTCGCAAGTCTGGTCTCGAACTGAAGGGGCTGAGTATATCGTGTTCGCTCCTTTTATAGTAACGATTTCACCATACCTCTGAAATCCACGCTAGTGCAGTGACCCATCCTATGCGCGATGACCTCACCGCCGGCGCTCGCCATTGGCTGGATTCAGTCATCAGGACGGTCGCCTCCGGCTCAACCCGTCGAAGGCAAAGCGCGCCTGTGATTGGTCCGTTTCGTTAAAATAACAGTAAAGCACCCGCTACACGCGAGACTTGCTGTTCCGTTTCATAAATAATAAAGGCTCGTTCGCACCTACACACAAGATCGAGTCTATTAGGATTGGCAAACAATATTAATTTAACACAGAATTATATCTATGGTATAATAAAGATCTAAGAAAATATTACTTGTATAGCTGAATATTCAATATTTTGTTAGCCTCTTGTAATACATAGAATCTTGAGAAATATATCAGGCTTTTACTTTTAAACGATTCAAACCAGAAGAAATATATTTTTGATGTCCATACTTGACTTTTTTGAATATTATTATTTTAAGATTTTCTAAATTTATTAAATCTATCTCTATGTCGACCATCACAGCTTCCCCCTTATTGAGAGAGAGGAATGATCTATCAGACCAAGCCTATCTGCTAAATAACCCAATAGGATAGTATATCTCGTGATACTTATCAAGAGTTTCTAAAATTCCTTTTAAAATAAATCGTTGTTCTTATCAGTGCCAAATTCTTTTTCAATGGAACCTTCTTTGCCTATTTAAAGCTACTGTAAACCATCTGCCTGTCATTCAAATGAAAAGTGTACAACTAATATAAATATAAGATTTTAAAGCGAAAGGGACTGTATATAATTTTTTCAATTGACTGAAAAGGTTCGATTCTTCATAATCGATTGAATGCCTCAGTAATCTCATTATTGTGTCTGCTAACCACTCAAGTTCCATCCTGTTATCAACACTTAAAAGGGACGCTCCTTCCCCCACTTTGTTATCCTCCTTGCTTCCCTTACAATGGTACACTCCTAGTGTTCACCACCTCGCAACTCTATACTACTTTCCCCAGCATATACCTCCCTTCCCCCAGGATATACTCCCACTAACACTCCCCACATCCCCTTCAAGCTATACAAACCAACTCAACCGAGTAAATATTAACTGTATATTTCTCCTATCAAATGCGAGCTACGAAAAATTTGAAGTTCCAGAATTATAATAACCTATGAATTAATGTACAATCTATTCATATAAATTTAACAACCAGCTTCCTAATATATAGAGCAAACCCTTCGATCTCAATATCCTCCGTACACGAGTAAGCATGATGACGATGATGCTTGCTATCCACTCTAAAAAGAAAAGGTGCAGCCCGCCTCCAAATTTTCTAATGACTAGTCGCAAATGGACAAGCCCCTTCAATAACCGTTGGGCGTCGTTTCAATTAACTGTCCAGCTAACCCTCAAAAGAGATGCCCAAAGACGATGCATATTTGTTAAAGAAGTAGAGCTTCAACCATAACCCAGTTGTCAAGAAGGTTTCCAATAACTATTCCTTGCTATCCTACCATGGTGTACCCCGACAAGTGTTCACCATCTTGTAATACAATTCTTATTCCCCCTTCCCCCAAACTATACAACCTCTTCTATCTGAAACTCGTATAGTCCTATTTTAACCGAGTGAATGGTCAACCGTATATTCCTACTATAATTGCAAAACCGCGACAAAATGAACTCTAGTACCCCACCTGTGTTATGAACTCTATTCATATGCGCAATACATGTCCTCTTATGTAGAAACAGCCAATTGTCCTCAATATTCCACGTATACTGTAATGACTGCCATAATTTATTGTTGGTGTAATATGATGAAGAAGAGGAAGAAAAAAGCCATAAAAGTAGTGGATGACGACAGAAGAAGAAGAAAATGAATCCACCGAAAGGCATAAGATAAAGAAGAAAAGTCACAACCGAGTGTAGTAGAAGATAAAGACGAAGAAGAAGAAGGTGAAAGAAAAATAAGAAGAAGACGCGAATGTAGCAGTAAGTAAAGAACAAAAGAAGACGAAGAAAAGACGTAGAAAAACATTCGAAAATTATAAGATAAACGGAAGAAGAAGTCATGGATGTAGTTATAGGAAAAGAAGAAGAAGAAGATGAAGAGAAGACGAAGTAAAACAGTTGATAAGTATAAGATAAACGGAAGAAGACGAAATGAATGTAGTTATAGGAAAAAAAGAAGAAGACGAAGATGAAGAGAAGACGAAGAAAAGCAGTTGATAAGTATAAGATAAACGGAAGAAGACGAAATGAATGTAGTTATAGGAAAAGAAGAAGAAGAAGAAAGCGGAGAAGCGAATAGGAAAGAAGAAAGAAGCGAATATGAAAAGAAGAAGAAAGAAGAGAGAAGAAAGAAGAAGAAAAGAAGAAGAAGAAGAAAATAATGTAGTAATAGGAAAAGAAGAAGAAGAAGAAAAGGTAAAGAAGAAGAGAAGACGAAGAAAAGACGTAGAAAAACAGTCGAAAAGTATAAGATAAATGGAAGAAGACGAAATGAATGTAGTTATAGAAAAAGAAGAAGAAGAAGAAAGTAGAGAAGCAGTCGAAAGATATACCATAAGACGAAAAAGTAGTTGCAACGTATTGTAATAATTGCTATTTATAGAAGAGAAGGCGTTTGAAAAGTAAAGCATAACCGGTATGTATTCAAAGAAGAAGAAGACTAGAGTGAACATAATCAATAAAAAAAACCTTCGTACCGAAGAAGAAGAAGACGCTGTTGAAGTCAATATAACCAAAAGGGGGAAAGAAAAAAAATATATATATATCTATAAATATAACCGATAGCATATACGAATAGGAAGAAGACGAAGAAGAAGAAGAGGAAGAAAAGGGTAGGAACAACCTCTTCGATAATTGTAGAACGTAAAAGTATATATAACTATTATCCGTCTCAATTAACTTTCCAGCCAACCCTCAACAGTGATATCTAAAGACGACGCATGTTTGTAGAAGAAGTGGATCCAGATGTCTAGAAAAGTTTCCCATAGCTATTCCCTACTAACCTGTCTTCCCCCAGATTTTTAAGCGTTTGTCAAATAATCAGGCGCGACTCCTCCGTATAACTGTAATATCGTTCCTCCCAAAACTTATTGAAAACCTAAAACAACTTTATTAATATGTTCCGTATTCATCATCCCCATACTTATATGTAACATAACATTATAAAATTTTTAAGTGTTCCTTTAACAACGCGAACATGTTTAACGAAGTACACTGTTACAAATCAGAAGAGGTGAACCCTAAGATCTGTACTAGCTGTAGTAGTCGTCACCAACACTGATATCCACAGAAGATGTATGTGTGTAACTGAATCAAGAATTCCTAACGTATAATTCGGCTTGCTATACGACTGGAATCTATTCAAGATCCAAACGACTAATCTTCCTACCCTAATCTAAAAGTAATGCCACGACGACGCATGAAGGTGGATGAAGCTAATGATTTCGTTATGCTACTACTATTTAATCTACTAAAAATCTATTTTCAAAATTTTTTTTTTTCAAAATGTTCCAGAAGAATTCAAAAGCTCTCCTGAAAAATTTATTTTTTATTTTATTTTATCACTATTCAAAAGGATTTCTACATACACCCAATGTATAGTAAAAACAATAAATGCTTAATCAATCATAGCGTTACGACTTCTCAAAACTTGAAGAAACTCACATATCGTTAATTCCGGATTTACTTTTGTATTATTTCCAAGAAGATTGCGCCCAAAACCAAAACAACCCCAATATAGATACGTACGAAATTTGAAGTAGTGAGATGTAAACATTTAACAATTATCAACCCTGTATGTGAACCTTATGATCATTAAAGAAGTCAACTGTCCTACCATATCTCATCTCTGTAGTCAAATAAGCTGTTGTTTATTTCTATTCTGCCTATAAATACGCTATATCAACGTATATTATAATATAATATTTATTAATGAAGATAAAACAATTTCAATTAACGTTGCAATGAAGCGAAACAAAGGAATATATATAAAAAAAAACAAGTCCAATTTTTTAATTATTCGTTACTAAGAGTATATATATATTGCGCTCTCTATTACCGCTTCCTATAGACTAATACTAGCGAAGGCTCAAAACGTTCTCTGATTTCCGCTAGATGGCGGTAGTATGACCATTTTAATTCATATGCCAGGCCGTCTTGTAAATAAAAATGGAAGTAATTTTATTCTTGTAATTCAAATCAAAATAATTTTAGATCAAAACAAGAAACTCAAATAATTATTTCGTGCAACAATACGCGTCTGTGTTTATATTACGAACAAGTCTATCAATCCTGCATACAACAAAGAAATTATAATTAGTTTGAATAACCAGAACAGTATATAACTGTGTATAACAATTAAGAACACATTTAGATAATTAGAATAATTAAGAACCATAATAAATCAATGAAAGAAATTATTATTTTTTTTCAATTAATTCAGCAACATTGTAGATTGACATTTTATTTTTAAGGACAACTTGTAATATACACCTTGACGATAAAAAGGTATCTCCGAAACATGCACGTGAAAGTTATCAAATAATATAAGTAGATTTGTACGGATACTATAATCAATTAATTTTTGTGTAATTATTATCTGTAAAAATTTAGCTGAATTTAAAGATCTTTTTTTTTCAAATATAGAAACCCTTTTTAATATCCATAAGACAAAAATATAACAAGTGTGGATTTATTTAATTTACATTAACCTCAATTTAATTAAAATTAATTTATATTAATTTTTAATTATGAAACCAGACGGATAATTATTAAAATATTTTTTGCATTTGTATCATAAAAGTACATAACCGAAAGAGAAAAGTAAATATTATAAAACATCGGATTTATAATTTTTTTTATAAAATAAAATATATATCAAATGTTCACATGGCAAAATCCGTTTAATATGATTCTTGTGTACCCCGTATACTAAAAGTTTTCGGTTTTATATCTTCTTTTCTTTTAGATTAATATATTCTCGTGTTTATATTTTCTACTAAATTGTTATCCGGTTTTTATATTTATTTTTACTTTTATATTTTCTGCTATTATTATTAATTACTATTGCATAACTCGTAATCGAAAATATTTGCCACTGAACAGATTTTATCTAGCGTGGGTTAATTATTAGTTTATATTAATATAAGAAATTAAATTAAAACCGAATTTTAAGCTATCATAAACCCTCCGTGGCGCGCGCTGAAATCTGTCGCGGTGATCTGCCCGCATTCCAAGTCTATATTTCTTTGCATTTCTTCGGGCGCGATCTGTCCATATCCGCGAAGCAAACAGTCTGTTCATATACGCCCGACCGCGATAGTCAAACTTATCAAACGCTAAATGCTCAAACGTCTTGGGTCTCTGCCGCATCTTCCACGCTTGGGCCGAAACGTGTCCGCTCGGGTTTTATAGGGAAACCGTCGCCGGTCTCTCTAACACGCAGCGCTCGCAAACCCGGCGGCTTTGGCCGTGTTCGGTGGTATATTTGCGAAACACAAACACAAACGCAATAATTAAAACCATTCAAATGTGAATCGTTTGAATCTCAACTACATATTTGTTACACTGCGATTCGCAAATCCCGATGGCCTAGGCCGTGACAGTGGCATACTTGCGAGAAAACAAATGCAATAATTAAAACCTTTCAAACGTGAATCGTTTGAATCCTAACTACATATTTGTTATACTGCGATCCGCAAATCCCGATGGTCTTTTTTAGATTGTGACGGTGGCTTACTTGTGAGATCGCATTCAAAAAATTATTAAAATATTTTTCAAATGTGAATCATTTGAATTCAAACCACATAAAATGAATGAGATATGAAATAAATCACATATTCTATAAAATGGAGCAATACTTTTACAAAGAAACAGGCATTCCAAAATCGAACTAATATATCACAAGGACCAAAATTACTACAATAATTTTCGTTCACAAAATATTAAATAATAAAAATGCCAACTATCTATATGACAAACAACCTAAAGAAATTTCTAATACCTAGTATCACGTTTGTCTACAAATCTCAGTACGTGGTTCACATAAATGCTCAATCTTTTTTCTTTGATGTCACGGACCGTGGTCCGCAATTGTTTAAATAAAACCGCTTTTATAATCAAATATTTTCTTTCATTTATAATATTAACTAAACCAAAATGATTTTATTACTATGCAAATGAGTCCAACGAATACGCCCCTGTCTGGTCAACGGCACCACTGTGATGACCCAGGTAGTTAGAGGGTCCTAATCATAAGACGGTATTTCTAGAGATGCTTTCTATTATATGAAAAATATTATTCAGTCGTAAAATAGTTGACGCGAGTTTAATTTTATTATTATATTTTTCATTTCGACCTCCTGGTCGCGGACAACCACTGTGGTGGACCAGTTAGATAGTGGGCATCCTAATCAAATCGAGCAGACTGTATTTAATGTCGAAATGATGTTCAATTAATATTATAAAGCATTTTATTGTATTTCAATATAAATCGTTCTCCTGGTCACGGTAAGCACTGTGATGACCCAGGTAGATAGTAGGGCATCGCGGCCTTGATACATTTAATAATAATTTAGTATAGCTCCTGGTCCGGCACCAGAGTTAGACATCCCATGGGGTGTGTGTTGAATATATAAGGCGAAGCAAATCTATAATACAAATCATTCCATTGCAAATCAATGTAAATCATATTCTTTTCACGGCTAACGATGTAAGATGACCCTAATGTGGGTCCTACTAAATAATGAAGGTTAGAAGTAGCAAACCGTCGCGTTCAAAATACAATATATTGGATTATCAAATATTTCATTATTCTTATATGTGAGCGCGCGCGATCGAGCGGCAGGATGCAACCGGTCGACTTCAACCATATGATGTAACGATACAGTTGTTAAAAATTAAATATTCAATACAGAAATATTACTACTACTAAAATTCAACTTTTCATATGAAATAATGTTCTATACTATCAGAAATTGTTCTATACGATAAATTAACTAAAAATACGTATTAACTGAAAATATTTCTAACATCTTAGGTTCGCATACTATATTGATAATACTTTGCATTTACTAAGTATATTACCTAAATAGCCACAGCTATACCATCCTGTCCGTCAGGGACGAAACATAAAACACAGTTATATTCCTAAAAGTGCTACCTCTTACGCGACAAAAATACCTATTGCAGTCGGGCTATGAATATGAACTATTTCCGCCTCATAATGGCGCCTGGAACCAATACTAAAAACCTCACTAGAAATAATAAATGCGACTAAATCTCGATAAATACAATATATACTATTCGTAATACGTCGTTGAATTGGCACATGAATCGTCTAATGGATGAAGGACCCCGTTGTGTATCGTAATAACTTCAAATTCTTTTATAGGAGCAGTGTGGAAACAATTGCATAATATTACGTAATAAAAACATCTAACGAACCTAATAATCTATACATTTATGTTACAATAAAATACGTTCACCAGAAGAATTCGTGTATTAGAAATAAAACATTTTCGATTTGAGACAAACCAGTAAAATCGTTCGAACGGCGCAAAGGGAAAAATTCACACATATTAAATAACACTGAAATTAATAATTATAAACACTTTGTATTAGCATATTCTTACCTTGAATGGTTCCGTCTTAGACGTGCATGAACCTGTTCATATTAATTCCGTGGGAAAATAATACATATATTTGCTATCTACGAAATACCACATTTTTGAAGTGAAACTTCTTTATGAATAAATAGATAAGATCTCGGGGATGGTTTGTTCGAAAGGATTCTACAACAGCCCGTGAGTTTATACGAAATAATAGTTTCTTTGAATGCTAATTTTGGTTTTTTAAACCCTCAGCATCTCTGCTGAGAGGGGTAGAGGCTCCGCGCCCGCCTAAACCCGGTGGCCGACTTCCTAAGTGACTAAACGGCCCCCCTTGTTCCTCCGGAACTACTGCATCCCGAGACTCTATCTCTTCTTTACGAGATGTGATCCTGTGACGCCTCTCTTTTAGGCTTATAATTGAGAAGGCCGTACTCTTTTGGTACGAGTTTCTGATGATGGTGTGTTGTCTTGAGGCGCCTTTCTTTTAGGCCGGTGTTTGAAGAATCATGTACTCTTTTGGTACGAATTGATGACGACATTAGCCTCCTTTGCGGGCATAGTCAGCGATGTTACAAATTATTGTGCAATCTCATTATGCCTTTTCAGAGCGGCGTCCCACGATTCTGCATCTTGCAACATTTACTTTGGACAAATGTTAGAGTGTTAGTAACATATTTATAATATCCCAGCTATTCCATATGAGTGAATGATTTTTATATTTATTCTGGCCCTGTCTTTCTTACAGAGGACGAAATAGAAGTTAACGTTTTCTATCAAGGTTTTACAGCATTCAAGCATGGAAATCCTTCCAAAGACAAAGGGAACCTTTTTGTTGGTTTAAGTAGTTTGCGCCAGATGAGGTTAGGTGGTCGGTTTATTGACGACCCCGAGCAACAAGGAGGACCCCGCCTTTAAGGGGCCCTGCAGGGGCTTGTGCGGGTTCCACGCCCAAGTGCCGGCAATCATCCACCCCTCAGCCAGCTAGGCTAACACAAACCAGATATCCCCAATCTTTAGTTAGATCTCCCCATTCTGTCCTTTACTCGTCATTCTGAAGCTACTTGTTAAGCCAGATGTACCGAGGTACTCAAATCATAAAGACTTGGCTGAAGACCGGATTGCGCAATACTTATGCAACACAATTATTATAAGGCTACTAAGCATTTCTTATAGAATTACGTGTATTCAATTATTAGTAAAAATAGTTTGAAAATCCCCATACTTTAAAATATATTCGTTCGGAAGAATTTCTCGTACGATTTGGATTGATATCTGGTTATGCAATACATAACGCGTCGACAATATTATGAATCTATTACGCACTGCTTATAGAGCTCCGTAAAATCAATTGTTAATACAAATGGTATGAAAATCCCCAAGCATCAAAATATATTCGTTTGGGAGATATTCCCGTACGAATTGAGCCAAGATCACACAAGAAATCGTGATATTAATTATACATTATTGCTCCGATTTTAAATCTTCCCAAAATAAATACATTTCAATAGTGAAAATAATTAATCGATAGATAATATAAATGTGTTCCTTAGCTGTTACACAGTGGCGGTATGATCCTCTCTGCTACTGATGAATGGTAGATTCCTCCATAAGTCCGGGCAGCAACTCCGTCCGCAAATGCTGTTCTGGAACTCAGGGCTCCGTCGGTAGTCTGTTGGGCAGCGCTCCCGCTCGCAAGTCTGGTCTCGAACTGAAGGGGCCGAGTATTTCGTGTTCGCTCCTTTTATAGTAACGATTTCACCATGCCTCTGAAATCCACGCTAGTGCAGTGACTCATCCTATGAGCGATGACCTCACCGCCGGCGCTCGCCATTGGCCGGATTCAGTCAACAGGACGGTCGCCTCCGGCTCAACCCGTCGAAGGCAAAGCGCGCCTGTGATTGGTCCGTTTCGTTAAGATAATGGTAAAGCACTCGCTACACGCGAGACTTGCTGTTCCTATTCATAAATAATAAAGGCTCGTTCGCACCTACTCACAAGATCGAGTCTATTAGGATTGGCAAACAATATTAATTTAACACAGAATTATATCTATGGTATAATAAAGATCTAAGAAAATATTACTTGTATAGCTGAATATTCAATATTTTGTTAGCCTCTTGTAATACATAGAATCTTGAGAAATATATCAGGCTTTTACTTTTAAACGATTCAAACCAGAAGAAATATATTTTTGATGTCCATACTTGGCTTTTTGAATATTATTATTCAAGATTTACTAAATTTATTAAATCTATCTCTATGTCGACCATCACAACGTTAACGTAAAAACTTTAATTACCAGCTTCGCTCATTACCCGAGTTATATCACAGTTTGTGTGCTTAAGAACGAATCTTCTACTTTGGCCAGACGATGTTCTCTGTCATTTGATTAAAAAAATGGGACCTTTTTCTTTAAATGGCGTGTTAGAGTATGTATATTGAAGCACATACTATTCCAACTAGGAAATGTTTGATTTTTAATTTTATATATCGTTATTTATCTGTAAATCGCAGATCCATTCGAGTATTTCAAAAGTAAAAGTATTATTATTATTTTCAGAATATTTTGATTATAAAAGAAAAAACTAATTTATTAATCAATTCGAAAGTCATACAGAAAAATCAAATCAACGAAAAAATATTTGGCTGCTACCACAGATCTCCCGCTATCCGGGGCAGGCGCGTTAACAATTACGCCATAGCGACCTTGTACCGTTCGACCGATCTGATCCAAATTATGTATACTTATTCTTTAAGACCCGGTGGGTAACATAGATAGGCCACATTTCCACATTCCTCCTTTACCCCGTCTCCTCCCCCTGATACACTTTTAATGCAAATCTGTACTGTTCTACCAAATTTCGCGTGTACATATATTATTTAGGACCTGGCGGTAAACATAGTCCATATTTCCCTCCTGGAAATCCCATCCATGCCACCCTAGATTAAATGGAATGGAAAATTTTTTTTAGAGATTTTTCAAAACAATGGAACCTTTGTTTCCTCTTATCCATCTTATATTTTACTTAATCCTTAACCCGTGCAACGCCGGGTACGACCAACTAGTATTTTATTAAGTTTTTAAATATTTCTTCGACATTGTGAGTGCATGTTATTGTTACCTGATTTTTGTAATTCTTCGTTTATAATATAAAAAATCTGTGTGCGTGTACTGTATTATATCAATAAACATAAAATAAATAAAAAAGTCAATAAAATGAGAGTTCTAATGTTAAAAAAAGTAACCCATAAAAACCAAGTTTTTATTATACTCCCTTTCTTTGTAAAATATAACAACAATTAAAGACGAATTAAAATATATAACATAACATTAAACTTACAGTAAATTAATATATTTCTAAAATGTCAGATGTTGGAGCTTTGATAAGACGCTTTGTGCTTTGAAGATTAAATTCTAAAAACATTTGTCAGTCAATTTAGATTTTCGACATTCGTAGTGAAGTACCTATTATGTACACCGACGGAGTAATTCAAATTTAGAAAATATTCCGCGACGTTATCGGGCCGCCGTTGCTAATCAAACTTTTCTAATGATTCAAATTTGAAAAAACCAATAAAATTTCTAAAAATCCGAAATTATACTATAATTTTTTTTTCTTTAACGAAAATTTGATAAATCTTCTTGATCGTTGCCACAAGTCTACTTGCCAAGTTTCAGCTCGATTGGATCACGGGAAAAGGGTTAAAAATCGTTCCAAAGTTTTTTCACCCGGCAAGCCGGCAAGCAAGCAGACGCCACGAGTTAATATAAAGGGAGTAAAAAGTAGAAATAATATACATATTTTTAGTAGGTAACGTATTGTGTGCTTTTCATTGTTCGTAAAGAGCACAATTAATGGGTTATGGAACAGTTCCGGAGCAGCGTTACATTAAAGATGAATATTTGACGAGCGAGATCGGGGGTCATTACGCATAGAGGTGACGTAGTCGGTGCCTACCTTCCTTTGTAAATAAGTGAGTACCTACCTGCCGTCATCTGAATGTGAGAAGGTTATTAATGTTGATGTGAAAACACTGGCTGATTAATGGCCGGATCGTGACGGGTGCGACAACATTATTCCCGAATATAACACATTCTATTATTTATATCGTATGCAGCCAACATGCCCTGTTCCCGTTATACGCCGGTGGAAGCTGACACCGACTCGCTCAACCACTTTTGGAACACTTTGGAGTTTGTCATATTTGGAATACCTGTGAATATACGAGTATGCATTGACGCCACCCACGTCAAGGTGAGATGCATTTCACTTCTTACCTATAACTAAGCAAATTATTTTATAGGGTTATAAAAAAATACTAATTGAAGATACATATTTATGTTTTATTTTGAATTCATATTATACATGTATTGTTAAATTTTAAAGTATATCTACACTTTCCTCGGCCTAAAATAAAAAATGATAGTAAAAAATGGATAGAAACAAATTTATCGTTCGTGAAAGATATATTATTTATAAGCGAAAAAATAATTAAATTTATTTAAATATTTTGTTATACAAAAAAAAAAACATTTACACATAGGTACATATATTTTTTGTTATAAAAAGTACACAATTTTCACAAAAAAATAAGAGTTCGAAAAGCTTTAATAAATCATTAAAATCCTTATTATGTTGAAACATAAAATAATATCTTGATAAAAATTTGATTTCGCGTGTACTTACATGTATAAACACATATAATTAATAAAAATGAACTTTGTTTTCATCACTTTTGTGACAACCCTAGAACTTACTACGTTTTAACTCTCTTGTACCCAGACTGCGTAGGCTAGGTAGCATACGTGCATATCTCTGATATATTTAATTCCAGATTAGCACATTATAAAGATGCGTTACTAAAAGCTCTACGCCCTGCCGTCCTGAATCCATAATGTAATCACAAACAAATTATTATACCTATTTGTTTAATCTTGTATCTATATACTTCACATCTCCTTTTTCTATTACTGTTATAACTTTAAACAACTGTCTATACTACATTCTCAATTCTTTAATTTTTTGCTGTTCTACTCTTTGGATTTCTTGTACATATTATCATGTAAAAGGTACTTTTGTACCGTATATTGAAATAAATAAATAAATAAATTAATCAATAAAATTAAAGTGGTGAAAACTTATAATTCATAAAAATTATTAATAATGTCACCACAAGATTACTTTGTTCTTTTTGAATAACAAATAACGACGGTTGACAATACAGTTTTTTTTTGTCTTGTTAACAAGCAATGCATTCAAATGTCAAAATTAAAAAAAAAATGTAAATCATATACTCCAATGTACTTATTAACTAAATTTATGTGTTGTGCTATGGGAATATGTATAACCACGTCCGAAATGCTGCATTGTTGAAAAGTTTACTATGGATATTATAAAGTTCACGATTACAATAGGTCCCCCGAACAGCTTCCCGATGATCTAATGCACAATTCTCTAATATAGAAGTGTCTGAGAGCCAGCGGTACTCATCACCAATGTGTCCGATCCGTATACCAAAACTTATAATGATATTACAAGGATCTTACTGACAAGTTTCAGATTAACGTGGTATACGGGGATGTGATTTGTGGGGTCTTTAATAGGATCAATTTGTAGATTGCTCAGAGTGTTGAACAGAAAATGTTTGCCAATATAACATGGAAAACTTAACGAAGTATTAACGTAGGTATTTTATTCTTATTGTATAAAAATACTAGAAGATCATAATTATAATACTTATGTGCGTAATCAGATGGGATTCGCAAGAATATAGCATATAGCCTACAATAAAAAATGTTTTGACAACGCTGAATATTACAATTTTAAAATCTACAAGATTTTCTTGCATTTCAAATATTTCGTGGTACTGAAGATGATTACATCAATATTTGATGTTACAGTGCTCAGTGATGGTTTGTGTCCACGAATGAGATTTTTAAGAGATTTAAGACAATCTTCCGTGAGATTTTTCATAGACATGTTTAAGCTTTCATGTATGATGCACTCAGAGATGTGAATTATTTGAAATACGTTTATTTATATTGCAAATACAAAATACCTATTTTTATTTTGTGTTTGAATTACTTATTTTCAAAATAAATTTTCTATTTTATTTAAAATACTTTTATTAAAAATTTTTGTGTATGAAAAAAGCAAAATGCTTATCTTAAATTTTTTATTTCATATTTCGTACTTTTTATACATTTAATTTCATCGGAAATTCCTTTTTTATGAACGTACCCATCTTAAATGTTGCCAATATTGAGACCAACTTTCTTTTATAGGTTGTGATAATGCCAACTTTACACTAGATCTGGAACACTACAATATTTAAAAGACGATAACAAAAGTTTAAATTCCTTAAACAGATGCACTAATGCGAAAAACTTTTCCTTAAATATAATAGTTGTTTAGCAAGTTCTGCTACTTTTAAACGATTATTTTCATTTGGTGAAATAATAATCAGACCACATAGATGAAACATGAAAGACCAAATAGTAGTGTTCATCAGCGAAATAAATGGCCTGTAAATACTTATTACGTATATTGCAATCTGTATTTAAATAATTTTGTTTAAAACCATTTTGTATTTGCATTTAAAATAGAAAAGTAAACATGTAATTGCATTTTGAATTTTAATACTTTTAATAAACTATTTTGCACGTCGCTGAATGCACAGGTTTCAGGGATTCATCATCTCATATCTCATTCCATGCCTTTTATACGTCAAACATCAGTTCGTTAACCACTGATGTTACGTAAGTCAATTGGATTAATTTGAATCAACTGCATTTAAAACGGAATAAATCTGTCTTCAGAATATTTTGAGTATGTCCAAATTTTTCTGAACAGTACTGGATTTTCACAGGGACATCATTAACAATCAATATATATTATAGATGTCTCACAGAGACGAAACTGTATTTTATGGGAAGTAGATATAGAAGTCTTTGGTGTACATAGGGCTTACGACCTATCGTGCGGCTGGCTTAAGTGATCACTTTACACAATGTAACGTTTGCCATTTCCATGAATGTTTTTAAAAATTTGTATATTACATAGATAATAAGTGTAATTCAATAGATTATAAAGCATATGACTTTTAATGAAATAATAGAAAAGGATGGTTTAATTATCAACACTTCATGAAATAATAATATTGATTCAAATAACTTTTTTTCGTTTGGTAAGGTTATATTAGAAAGTCATCTATCGTATTATATTAAGGGTCAAAATATAAAAATGAAAAAGAAAATATTATTTCACGTAACTTTACAAAGTACTCACTTCAACAGCAAGGCTTTAGTGTTAACAAACCATTATAATCCCTACAAATATCTCATTTTAATCTCGAAGCTTGGAACCGTGTTGTCTTTAGCTGAAATGGAATTAGTGTTTTCCTCCCTTCACCCGCCAAAAGAGGAGAAAACTGATAAATTACAAACATAAAAGGAGTATTTAAAAAATAAAAATGAAACATTTAATTTTTGGTGAACAAGGATATATTTTATTATGATATTGAATAGACGCATATTTTGATTTTAAACAATGACACAGTCTTAACTTACATTTTTTAAAATATTAAGATGAGTGATGTTTTTACAAAATATTGCATTTTGTTTAGATTTCCTTTAAAATTATACCTAGAAAATTATTCTAGTATGCGCCTACAAGATATGTACAAATTTATTATTGGAGAAAACAAACATACATGTGGAATATAAAAGCAAAGGCAGCAATATTTAAAAAAATATTAAATGCGGTCATCGGGGATTACTAATCAATAATATACTGAAATCGAGATTTCATAGGAAACTTTAAAAATAATTCCATAGGTAAATTTTAAATAAGTAAGCCTCGGTTACTGCATTCAAAACTTTTTTTTTGGATATTGCTGCATTTGCTTTTATACCCCACATATTATGTATCATTGTATTATTAACACATATTATCAAAGTAGCTTGATATTTAAAAAAAAGTGATATTTAAAAAATATTAATACGTAAGAATTGATGAGATAAAAACATTCACTCAAATTTCAGATATCTGAAGATTTCTTTTAACAATCCAGGCTAGAAGAAAACAAAAACAAAAAAATTCAAAAATGTGCATATTTTCCTGAATGTATTAAAATAATAAAATATTTCATTGTGCGAAAATAATATCTGTAACAACATATATTTAGATAAATTAGTTAGAAAATTTAAACATTTCTCTATTTTTAATTACAATTACAAAGCAATTGCAAGTAATCTTTTTAATTACAATTACAAAACAATTGTTTCAGTCCCAGTTGTACGCAAAACACCGATTGTATGTATTGTTAACCAGGGGATCTTCATGGACCTTTCCCGAGTTATATCCAGAGGAAGACCAACAAATTCATGGGAGTTGCTAAGGGATGATCGGATGCAAAGGCACGGATTGGATGAAATTATCCAGAACAAAAGAACGTCTAGTCAAAGGGCGAGGAGAACTGACCAAAATAGTGAGTTGGGATGAAGCCAGGGAGAAGAAGAGTTCGCGTCCCGGTTATGAAAAGTATTTTCGATAGGATCACTTTGCCTGTCTCAATAAGATAAGATAAGTTAGTAAACATTATATATTCGTTTTAAAAATAAATAAAGTACATTATTGTGAATTTCCAAGAAAAATCTTACTTACCTTTTGTAAGTAAATCGTATTCTCGTAGGCTGATTGTACTTTATGTAAGGTTAGATCCGTAAAATGTAGTGTTGTAATAGAGGCAGATTAAAAAGTCTCTAAACAATTGTAGGAAAACAACAGAAAGGAAAACCGAGACAGAAGTACATTAACCAAATAATGAGAAAAGCAACTGTGGTGGCCCCGTAGCGGGAGCTGTCAGTTGTGAAAAATAATAGGGTAGATGAAAAATGCTACGCAGATAAAAACACACATGCTCGCTTTTCTAGTACAATTCTAATGAATGTCCTTTGTACAGCATAATAACATATTTTGTAAAGAACTTTATAATTTTTCTGAAGGCCTTCGTAAGCATTGTTAAATTCTTGTCCCAACATTTATTAAATATACATAAACACGAGTATACCTGATTAATTCAAAGTATTAATAGCAACATGCATAACTTGCGGAGATGTATGATTTAGGTACATAAGACTACATATGGGGTATAAAAGCAAAGGCAGCAATATTAAAAAAAATTAATGCAGTATTCGAGGATTACTAATTTATAATGTACCTACTGAATTCGAGATTTTATAGGAAACATAGCCTACAAATTTATAGAAAACATGATTTTGGAAGTGATAGATACATAAAATCTAGAATTCAGTAGGTACATTTTAAATTAGTACTCCTCGGTGACTGCATTAAAAACATTTTTTTTGATATTGCTGTCTTTGCTTTTATACCCCCCATATAATCAAATACTTTTTCCATGCATAATTTTTTCCGTGTAGCTTTCTTATTGATTCTTTCTTTAAATTTTTAAAAAAATACATCGATATTTCTTCACCAAAGCGTCGGTAAGTTTTTTTATCTTTCCTAATTATAGTTTGTTATATTACTTATTTGATTAAGTTATTATTAACTAAGTTATTACTTAAGTTTATAATAAGTAGTAATCAAGGAATAAAACTTCATAATCAAGTTTATTTTTTACTATAATAATTTACTATAATAATTTGGTGGGACTTGATCTCAAAAAAATTGAGTTAATGATTTTATCGTAAGCGGATAGTTTATTAATGAGAACATTCATGTAATAAGTAACCATGCGGTCTATAAATTTAAAAGTTCTCTTGAAATTAAGCAGCCGCTGTTTCTCACCGAAGCAAGTTACTTTATATAGAAAAATCAATTAACATTATACTCAGATCTGTCGTGAGTAGCTTTTTTCCTTTCGTAAATATTTTAATCTCTCTTCTCTCAAATGTAATTGATTGAGATTTTCCGTGAATAATCGTTCTTCATATACAATGAAAATTTATTAAAAATGCGAAATTTTCTGTTCTTTTCTACATTTCTCATCTTTCCCACTTCTTTTCACCCACCCAGTATTCTGAAAAGTGAAATATACCATATCTTGAAATACTATATAACTTTAGAGGGAGAGTAATATGAAAAGAAATGCCGATAGAATAATATACATTATAGTTAAATACGTGTTAAATTACAACGTTACTTCATAATAATCGCGTATTTTTACTCCCTTTATATTAAATCGTGGCGTCTGCTTGCTTGCCGGCTTGCCGGGTGAAAAAACTTTGGATCGATTTTTAACCGTTCTCCCGTGATCCAATCGAGCTGAAACTTGGCAAGTAGACTTGTGGCTACGATCAATAAGATGTATCAAATTTTCGTTAAAAAAATAATAATTATAGTATAATTTCAAAGTTTTAGAAATTTTATTAGTTTTTTCAAATTGGAATCATTAGAAAAGTTTGATTACGGCGGCCCGATAACGTCGTGGAATATTTTCTAAATTTGAATTACTACGTCGGTATTCATAATAGGTACTTCACCACGAATACGAATGTCGAAAATCTAAATTGACTAATGTTTTTAGAATTTAATCTTCGAAGCATGAAGTGTCTTATCAAAGTTCAAAACAGCTGACATTTTAGAAATATATTAAATTACTGTAAGTTTAGTGTTATGTTATATGTTTATTCGTCTTTAATTGTTGTTATATTTTACAACTTGGTTTTTATTTTTTTATATTTTATTTTATTTTTTACAACTTTTTTAACCAGATTACTATAAGACCCCACCGTTGCCAAGATGCTGAAGGCTTTCCGGGAAAGATAGGTACTCTCTGCTCCCATACCTGCCCTCTGGGGAGGATTTGTCTGATATATTGTGGACCATTAGAATGAGAAAGTAACATTTAATAATACAGCTTCCCCTTGTGCCATCTAAATTGCACTCTTCAGCTTTGTATAAAATGTTCTCTTTTTAACGTTGACCGATGAGATTATTTAGAGTTCACATTACAGTACATATTATAACAACGTTTTTCTGAAGAATTATTATTTAAATCTTTAAGGCTAACTCGATAATCTAGCATTTTTTAGTATTGAATGAATAATTTACAAAAAACTTATGTTTGTAATTACAAAATTTTTGTTAAAAATAATCTTTAGCAATTTCGTATTCAAATTATATTATTTTCTTCTTTTGGGAAAAAGAAAAATAATGATTATTACTTTCTATCGCTAGATATTAGATTGGATTTCATACTATGCTCTCAAGCTGAAGATGTAAGATGACGCGTGTAACAAACGTCGAGAAAGAATTTTACGGTTTATTAGTAAATATCTAAAAGTAGATAGGTAAACAGTACCTGTACCTACCTGCTCTTTTATTTCCAGATAGTATCAGCAGTAACAGGTATGCGATCAATATTATTAACTAGTATATTATGATGAGTAAGTAATTCCTTAAAATTCGTAACTCATTTATCAAATCGCTGTTTTAAAATAAGTAAATATAGCTCATAATATAGTTGATGAAAACATAATCGATGGAACTTGCTTCACAGATTGATTCAGGCATTTTTTTTAAAAATAAACCTTACTTTTCTTTAGGGAATTTTTTGCAAAATGTTCATAGCACGTAAGTAATTCCTTACAATTCATAATTCATTTAACAAATCGTTGTTTTAAAGGAAATATAGCTCATACTATAGTTGATGAAAACATAATCGATGGAACTTGCTGCACAGATTGATTCAGGTATTTTTTAAAAATAAACCTTACTTTTCTTTAGGGAATTTTTTGCAAAATGTTCATAGCACGTAAGTAATTCCTTACAATTCGTAATTCATTTAACAAATCGTTGTTTTAAAGGAAATATAGCTCATACTATAGTTGATGAAAACATAATCGATGAAACTTGCTGCACAGATTGATTCAGGTATTTTTTAAAAATATACCTTACTTTTCTTTAGGGAATTTTTTGCAAAATGTTCAAAACACGTAAGGAAAATCCATTAACGTGATGAATTTGATTCGTCGGATTCACAAAGCTGATACTTTTTTCGTATCATTGGTGTCTAAAATTTGTTTCTTTTGTGTACCAAGCCGTCAATGTAACGTCTGAACCTATATTTAGAGTATTTCTACAGTCGTATCATTTGTAATGCCTGTTTTTTAAACCTATATCATTGACAATTTAGATATTAACTTATATAAAAAAGAATTTATAAAAATAAGTGGAATATAATATTATAATTATAATTTTACGTTAATATTAAATGGTAGTCTTTTTTATCTAAAATTACAGTGCTTTGCAGCCATGAGAGTAGAACTTTTGAATTAATGGTGGAACAAACCTATCTAAGTCATCGTAACTTGATTTAACCTGAGTGAGATTGTTGTTTTATCATCCGGCGTTTTTTTGTGCAAGTATTTAATATGAGGAAAATAAAATTCACTATGGGTGCTGTTATTTGCATATAACTCTACTCAAATGATAATTTCTGTTTAATTTAGAAAAAATGTGTTATAAGATAAAATATGACGAGATTGAATCCTCTGAAAGAAATTGATAGAGACTATAAAGAAGATTAGTCTTACCCAATATTTATAATTTTTTACTCGTTGCCTCCATATCTGTATAATTATAGATTTTGTTTTATAAGAGTGAAATTGCAATTTAACTATTTATTTTCGGAGAACTATCAATCTGACTTTTAGTATATTTCAAATGTTTATTGTATAATCATTGTATTTTGAGGAAAATTTTCAATTTATTTTGTCAGATAGGCTGGTTTACCGCGTTTGTCCAAGGACAGGTTTTAAAATGTTGTAACTTATTCAGACATTTATAAATAAAAGGTAACAATTTTTAAAACAAAACATTAAAATTGTTACAATTTTACAAACGTAACAATTTTTTTTTCAATTAAATTGGTCATCTCGGAACATATCTGGTTATTCCTGACTTAGATTTATATTTTTAACTTGAAAATCTTTAATAAGTTAAAAAATAAGTATATATTAGCGATGTGCATTGTGTACTTTAAGATAAGTAACTATATCTGTGACGTAAAATATTGTCATGTGATCGTAGCTGTGGGATGAAAATAAGACACAAAAAAAAACAATTTTACTTTTATCTGCTACCGCAAAGTTACTGTAAGTTAAGTACCCACTCACGCCGAATATCACTTGGTCACACTGCTAGCAGTTGCATGGTTTCGCTTTTATCTGTGTTATCGCAGAAATGTCACAACAACAAATCGCCGCGCGTGCGCTTGCTCGTCTTTTATACAAAATGTTGATTTCGCAATGCCTTGAGAACGTTCGTTAGTTTCTCTACATTTCCAGCACCTTATGGTTTCCTTGAAAATAATTTAGTTGATCCTAGATTCATGGGGACCGTTCGTGAGATCTTGATAATGCGCAGCCATCTTTGTTTTAGGCTCTCGTGTCAATATATGTATGTAGGTATCTTGTAATATTCCCACCACAAATACTATCATATTATTTAAATTTTAAAATTTCGAATCTTTTTCAAACTAATTATTTACATACATACAATACGTGCCTAAATATCTGAAAGTTTTTAAAATCAAATTAAGTAATCAATTTGAAAGACATACCTACAGAAAAGTCTAATCCACGAAAAAATACTTTGGCTACTACCGGGATTCGAACCCTCCTTTCCGAGGCCGGTGCTTTGACCACTAAGCTATAGAAGCCTTGTAGATTTCCGTGAATATATCTACCTTATATGTAATTCTCGTTTTTATTAATTGATTAATTTTTATTTTTGTCTATAGAGCATTCCACTTTTTTTATACGGTAGTTCAAATTACTTTGTAATACTACCGCTAGATGGACGCCAGAATTAAACAATTAATTCATTTTATTTGGACACATTTGATACAACCGATTTTAAATTCATATATGGTCGATATATTCACGGAAATCTACAAGGCTTCTATAGTTTAGTGGTCAGAGCACCGGCCCCGGAAAGGAAGTTACCCGGATTCGAATCCCGGTAGTAGCCAAAATATTTTTTCGTGGACAAGATTTTTCTGTATGTCTTTCTAATTGATTAATTAATTTGGTTTTAAAAACTTCACAGAACTTTGTTCTGAAAGATTACAACTTCACAAATATCTGTAAGTGACTGCTAAATACATAAAGAAAAATGTCTGTATGAAGAGCTTTGCTGGAAAATCGCTTTAACAAGTTTTCACGAAACGAAGCAACGGAACTTATCGGACGAACTTTTGATTACAATTGCCTTAATCTACTTCATTATCCCCGGGTCGCATCACTGGGGCCAAATAAGCCGGGCCGGGGCATGCTGCAAGTTGGATTGCAGCCGATCGCGACTGCGGCGGCTAATGAGGTTTGTTCAGCCTAGTCTGCGGCGGACTCGAACCCGGGTACTTGCGCGAGGAGCGGGGATGAGTTGTGCCAAGTACTAGTGGATGAGTTGTACCGAGTGAAAACGGCTTTAAGGGGTTACACCACCCTGAGAGACTGAAATTTAGATAGAAATTTGGCGATTTTTTACAATTGGGTGATTATTTATTTTTTTATTGTAAGCATTTTTTTAGTACATATTTAACAATTATATTATATGAAAATTTTTGAAAAAAATAACATAATGGCCACATTATTTCCATTGCCGTGGATTCTTTCACTGTGACTGAAATGCAACTTTACAAAAGAAGGTAATATACTTATTAATTGTGTGTGTGTGAGCACACCCGAAAAAAACGTTTTTTGTAGAATTGAGAGCTGTTTGAAAAAAAATCACTTAAATTGTTTTATTAAATATATATGTGTTGTATCAAATGTTTCCAAAAAATTAAAATTAAATAAATTAAATTGTGGCGTCCTCTAGCAACAGCTACGCGAAGGTATTCGTGACTATTGCATTATAAAAAGTGGATTGCTTTAAAAATGGAATAAAAATGTTAATCAATTAAAAAAAAAAAGAGACTGCATATAAGGTTGAAAAATTTTCGTTAAGCTACCTGAGTGCCATGGCGAAATGGATAACGCGCCATTCCCGGATAGAATGTGAGGTCCGTGGTTCGATTCCCGGTGGCATTTAAATATTTTTTCGTTAATTTGATTTTTTCTGTATGTCTTTTCTAATTGATTAAGAAAAATTGTTTAAATTTTTTTAGTAAACATTGTTATTATAAATGATTTATTGGATTTAAAAATGAGTATGCATAATTTCTGAATAAATACATGATCTACTTTTTTGTCTTGGACAAATGTGCAATAGAGAATGTTGCATTTCAATCACGGCCGAGGAGTTCCATGGGAATAGACATAACGCGGCCGTTTTATGTTTTTTTGAAAATTTTTTCCAATAAAATAATAGTTTAATATAAACCTTACTAAATGTCAGTAAAAAAAATACAAAAGAATAAATCGTCTTCTTGTAAAAAAATCAACCAACTTTTAAATAAAATTCAGCCCCTCAGGATGGTGTAATCCCTTAAGCTGTGCATCGCGCATGCAGTCGTCTCTCTCAGGAATCTGACAATATTTAAATAACTCTATAATCAATGAAAGGGCATGGTACGTTCTATGAATATGAGTGTGGAAAGCGTTGTGTGAAAAAATAGGGCGATTTATGCTCTCTAATCTTCAGAAAACTAAAAAAAAAAATTATAAATATCTCGTGTAATTAAAAACAAACATTTTTCCATTAAAATCATTAAAAATTTATTAATTACGATAAATTATAGAAATCTCATAGAGAAACGTGGATGGAAGTCTCTTATATGATGGCTCAGGGCTTACAACCTGTACGAGCTGGTTTAAGTGTTCACTCTACACAACGCAACGTTCAACATCCATACATTATCAAGTTTTTGAAAGTTCTGTATATATATATATATATATATATATATATATATGTTCGAAATCAAGGAATCTTTCGCATATTTCAATGGTCTATGCAAGAGACATTTGTTGTTTTTTTTCTCATTACTTTTTAGTATACATAGATTTCGCAATTGCAACCTCTATATTATACTTTTTAAGCTAGCTTATATAGGTTGTAAGCCCTAAGCCCCCAATAGCTTCGTCTCTGTGAGACTTCTATAATTTATCCTATCCCTTTGGGAACAAAATCCAGTAACTATGTTCTTAGAACATACTTTAATATAAAATATCGTCGATGAATGGATTCGAAAAAGTATCTATTAAAAAAATATTTAATAGCCACCGGGATAAGATTCCGGCGTACAGCTTAAGTACGCTTAAGCTTACACAAGCTGTAAGATCATTTAAGCGACGATAAGATCTACTTTAGAGTTTCATACTTTTTGGTCGTGCGAGCTTTTACAGGTGACCTACTACCATCCATCTTTTAAACTCGCCGTATTGTGCATACGTGTATTTATTAGAAATTCCTTTCTTTGGACATTTTTCCTTATTCCAATTCGTTTTCAATCTTCCGTATGCGAATCATCTAGGGACCCTTCTCTCATCGTATCTCTTCCGCTCACCTGGATCCCGCATTATTTTCTTAAATCGTCGCTTTTTGATATCGAATAAGATCGCGAATAAAATAGCTTTGCATGATTTTTCTGCGTTGAAATTTCAGCTGGCGGTAAAAAAACATTATTAAACTTTTGTTATAGACATTACACGAGTACTTTTAAACAATAAAATTAAATCTAATAGTGTCTACATATAGTTTTATAACCAATTAATTAATTAATTAGAAAGACATACAGAAAAATCTAATTCACGAAAAAATATTTGGCTACTACTCGGTTCACCTCCTTTCCGGGGACGGTGCTCTGACATCTAAGCTATAAAACCTTGCACATTTCCATTTAGATTTTTCTGTATGTCTTGCTAATTGATTAATTAATTTGGTTATTAAAAATATTTCGCAGAACTCTGTTCTGAAAAATTGCAACTTCACAAATACGAGTGTGTTCTTGAATATAGTTGTTTTATGCAGGTAACCTTCACGAATTTGAAATGCGATAATTAAAATAATTGCTACGTAATTTAAATAAAATAGGAGCATTAAAGATAGTAAATTTCTTTATTTTGTAATGTTCAAGTATTCACATAGACCACAAACTGCGAATTGCATCTGAAGTCTCCTTAGCAGTGTCCACAAACTTTGATCTAAGTTGTCATTGACAAACGAGAAAATACGCGGGGAGCTTTCTGATGGCAAATATAAATATATATATATACATATATCATAGTATATAAAGAGATATTCGAAAATATAAATACTAGATTGAACCACAGGGGGTTGCAAGATGATATTCATGAATCAAGTGGAAAGTAGCGATAAGAGAGACGTTCAGTAAAGAGCTCTTATACAAATATAAAGATGTTAACTGATATGGTTTGGACACGATTTGGGAATATAGGAATAATGTTTACAAGACATATCTTTTAAACAATTTTTAAGTGAAGGTGTTGGTGGGTCGTTTTGTCGGGATAAACAGAAACAAAAGCTCTATGAAGATAGATTAGGCCCTGGTAAGTCATCAATTACTGAAACAGCGCAAGACAAGAAAAGTCGGAAACACGTAACCCAAATCTTCTAGAATAAGAGGACCAAACTGATGATGACAATGATGGATGAATTAAAGGGAGTACATGTAAAGAACGAAAGAGTTTTTCAGCTTGACCTATATATGGACTTAAAGATCAATCGGTCGCCATTATGTTTTTTAAATGATAATTATCTACAGTCAAAAAATTGATCTTGTGACACGATAACTTAAGAACGTTAAAAAAAATCCTTCCCGCTGCCCGCGAGAATCAAATAGTTGGTCTTTGGATGAAAGGAAAGGATATTTCCCATGTATGGCATTATTTGGTAGTCCACCATTTTATTATCTGGGATCAGTATAAAAGGAAAACTATTGTTTTTAACAGCTTCTATTTTGAAACAAGGTTTGATCATTTTAACAAGATTAATTTTTCATGAAATTTGTTATAAATCTGATAAAAATTGCAAAAGTTACACTGTCCAAAAAATCCGTTGTGTTCCGTATATACACATACATGGTATACCTATAAAAAAATATCTATCCTAGTTAAAGATTTGTAATCAATGAAAAAGCCAATTTTTAGTTGTTTTTTAGTTTTAGTTTCACATATATTTCATTCGATTTTTAGAAATTTAAAACATCATAATCATAAATATAAGTTAATAAAAAAACATCGCATTTAAAAATGTATCAGATACAAGCGAAATATTTATATAAACTACTTATTTTTTCATTACGATCCTTTGCGTACAAAGAATCGATATATTCAGGACTGTTTAGCGGAGGGTAGTTTTTTATTAATGGTTCTGTGTTGTTGCGTCACAAGTTAATACACAGGATTTCTACCGAAATCTACCTAAAAGAGTAAACAATAGTGCAAAAAAGAGAAAACCGGGGTCTGTATATTTTTTATTTATTTTATTAATTTAAATTATTAATTAAAAAAAATAATTTAAATTATATTAACGGTCCTACTTGGTTAATGCTTCCTCAATTTACCTTAACCTATTTTTAAAAGATGCATGTCATTTAGTACAAGATTTTTACATATTTAATTGATTCAAAAGCCAACGAATACTTAAAAAACTTCGGAAACTGTCTTTAGGAAAGCGGTCATTTTTTAATTGAAAACAAGGAGGATCGCTATTTTTTTTTCACGGGCCCTATATATATGTCTTATAACAATGAACACAAAATTTGAACCAGGTAGCCGGAGGTATCCGCTTTTTGTAAATATAAAAAAATATAGTCATCCGAGACCAACTCTCCTGTTGGTCTCGGATGACTATATTTTTGACAGTATCCTTTAATACAACAGAACCAAAATATTATAAGTAGAAGGGTTCTTATATTATATCCAGGATCCTTTAGAATAAGCAAGCTAAATATGGAATACATGACATTAAATATAATAATAAATGACATTTATGTTGGGGGAAAATATTACCGCAAAGGATTCTAAAGAGAATGAACAGATAGACATAAAACATATTATATATCTTATTTTTTCGTCGCAACTGGAAACGAATATTTACGACGCAATTTAAATAAAACATGTATCGATAAATGTTTGTGAAAGACCTTTTACATCAGTTAAATTTCTACTTCCAAGAAACATTGTATTCGAAAAGTTCTACCAGCTCATCGGTATTTCAGTCAATAAATTACACAAAATAAATAAGCTATCCGTAGTGAAATTTTATCGTGACTCCTAAACGTCTACCATTTTAAATTATTTAATCCTCTCAACACATCCTACGCCGTGTTAACATTAAGCAGGGTATGTACTTTAAGGGATGCTATCGCTCAAGCGATTAAGGCTCGGTGCCCACCACGGCTACGTGGGATAACTTAAGCTGAGATCTCGCCGCGCTAACTGTGGGTTAACTTGAACGTTAGTTTTAACGAATCACTGCCGCTTGCAATTCCTAGCTGAAAGCGGAACCAGGGATTGCCAAGTTGCCAAGCCAAGATATGACTTATTTACAAATTATGCACTAGAAACTTTATATTTATTTTTTATTTATTTCATAAAATCCTTGTTTACAAATAAAGGTACTTAATACTAGTTTAACAATAAAATATAAGATAAATTACACTTTTTTTTTTGTTAAATTTGTGGATTATGCCACTCTACTAGGCTACGCCTGTCCCAGAGTGGCGTTATAGAACACAATTATAATATTTTTTTGAATTCGTCAGTAATATTTTTTTTCATAAGGTAGTAATTATGTATCTACAAAGTATCAAGTACAATGTTAGTGATAAGTTGAGTGAGTCATAAGTCCAAGTGTAAATATATATTTGTCACGAGATGATAGAAATAGAAAGTATTGCATATAATCGAGGATTTTATAGCACTCTACACCTTTTAAAAGTTAATTGGAAATTTCTACAAAGATCTGGAATAACCCAATAGATTCTAGAAACATCGCTTCGCGGTTACGGCTCACAGTTTTGTTTGTAGTGCTTTGTAGTGACAGAATATGAATCGTAGAAGCTAGCGGGAACGCGAATATATAGATAAAATGTTGTTCCAGTGTGAGAAAGCGAAAATAAATTTAACGAGCGATTTCAGTGTGGATTCTAATTAAAGATGAAGTACCTATCCACGGCAAGGCGTGTGAGAAGTGTTCCACAATAATAAGAGCGAAACAAACCAAATTAGAATTTCCAGAGACAAATGGAAGATTTTTTGCGCAATTTGGTGCGAATTAAAGAACAGTGCTCCGATTAAATTTGTGTTCAGTGATTTAAGTAAAAATTTTTAAGTAATCAGTAATTAATTTTAAGTGTTTCGTTTTCCTCCCGTAGCAACGATACCATGACAATAATTTTTATTAAGCGTAAGATATTTCATAATATTTTTGAAAAAAAAACGCCTTATGGAGTAAATGGTTTCACACTGGACGACATCAATTTCAAACTTTTCAAAACAGAAGTTTTAACTAGACGGGTTCGTGACATGAAACAAAATAAATCAAAAGTTTGTATTATTAAATAACTTTCACAAAAAAATACAGAACAATCTTGAATTTAAAAAATTAATACATTCTTATATAAATGTATAATACCAAACGTGTAATTTTGTCAACACAATATGGTTTACATGAATGGGTTTAGTTCTGTAGGGTAATAGCAAAAGCCTCACAGGCCAAAAATAATGTTGTATTAATGAGTTTCTACGCTCATGGCGTAATATTTTATTTTAATGTGTTTTCTGTTTCAATGAGTTATTTTCCAAATTTCATTTTCTTCTCAACAGGAATATCTCATTTATATACCTATTGGTATCAACCAGAATTTAGGATATAATTTGTTTTTGTTATAAATATTACATTATTCTAAAATATAATAAAATAATATTTCTAACTAATATAATTGTATTTCACATTAATAAATATTGTGGTGATCGTGGCTGTGGAAAAATGACACATTCAAAATTAATTAATTTTTTTTTGCGCTTCAACAAGCTATGAAGATCTAATTACAGAAGCGAAGCACATCACAAAATAGCCAAGCTTGAATAAATCACATTTTTTATTGTGACTTCACCAGGATTGATCCTGGACCACTCGGTCAGTCTATCGCTTGTGTATATTCGGTGTTTACAAGTATGAATAGTACAATGCGTTAGTTCCTATAGCATTGTCTCGCTTATCAAAACAACAAAGTACGCGCAGCGGGCTTACCATTTCTTATATAGATGATGTCGTTTGGCGATGTTTGTAGAATCTAGTATATTATCCCAAAACTTTTTAGTAATTCCCAATTTATTGTAAAAGATAAAGATAAAAGTATGAATATGTAAAACGCGCTTGTTTCTATGGCATCGTGTCACTTATCAAAACAACAACGCACATTGTCCTCGCAGTGGGCCTGTTATCTCTTATATAGATAATGTCGTTTCGCGTTACTTCCAGAATCTAGTAGATTATCCCAGAACTTTTTAGTAATTCCCAATTTCTTGTAACAGATATAGAGTGCTGAAAAATCCTCGATTGCGTGGAATTCGTGACAATACAATCAAATAACAGAGATTTATTTTTTTATTATCGTATATAACCCACGCACCCTACACTTGTGCGGAAATTTACACTATAGTTAATTTTATTTGTTTAATTAAAACATGAGCGATAATTTTATTTTTTACATTAAGTATATCTAATTTTTCTACCATAAAAAGTGTAACATGTAACGTAAATGTTTTTATACTGTATTTTAATGTCAAACAATCTGTTGATTATCTTTATATTAAAAAATGAATTTAAAAAAATTGTTTCTAATTTTATATTCTTATTTATAAACCTTGTTTAAAATAGTATTATGGTAATATAAAGCTAAATGGTAATATCATTAAGGTTCATTACTCACCGAAGAAGACGTTGAACACGTACAGAAGCTTCTTCTTACGGAAGTCTGAAATAGGCATTGTGCTTCGGAAAAGCGGTCTGAAATAAAAATACAATTTAAAGAAGCAGAAAATTGAGAAATTAAAAAATACACTAATACTATTTCTCTTATCAATTTTACACAATAATATATAAAGAAAAAATTTTTTTGTTACAACGTTAAATTAAAATAAAATATTGTTAGATATGATGAATGCATGTATAGTTAGCTGTTCCTTGAAAAAAAATTATAATATATATTAATTTCCAAATAAAAATTAGGAAAAAAAAAGTTTTTTCTGAATTTTCAAATCATTTATTAGAAAATGATCACGGTTTTGATAAAAAATGTAGGACTTTCTATTTTACACATAAATAATTTTGATCTGTAATTGAATAATTTAGAATCATTAGAAATTAGTGAAGCAAGTAATAGTAAACAAAATATTATTAATAATCAATTAAATTTAACTACTTTCCTATTCTAAAATTTTTTCCAATAATTACGAGTAATCAAGAAATTCAGCAAAAATATTTAAAAATAAATTTTCCAATAATTTAGAAAAACAAAAAACAAACGACATTACTCGTTTTGATCTTTAGACATACATATAACACCTTGACGATGGAAAGGTATTTCCGAAACATGTAGGTATAATTAATCAAATAATATAAGTAGATTTATACAAATAATACAATCAATATTTTTTTAAATGTCAATGACGTGACGTCAGAATGAAGTTATTCTCAGTTAAATATTATTTTTATGTAGCTGTACGGAGACACGTCGATATATCTCAGTAAAAGAATATGACATGTACCTAAAATAAATAAAAGAGCAAAAGTTCCCTTCTAGTAAAAATATTTCAAGAATTCACAGGTAAAAGTTTAAGAATTCCTTCGAAAAGAAATCGATTACTACGAAAAGATTTCAGCGTAGGTTTTAAGGCTGCTGCGCTGTGCACCAGTTCGGATTTAGAGCATTTGTAGAAAATAAGTTTGTTGTTTAGATAAGCAGTTATTTCATTCATTATAAATTTGTACATGGATAAAATGTAAGTTATTCTGGTATACTTTTCAAACAGAATATATCAAATTATTAAATAAATAAATCCCTAAAATATTAAATGAAAGAAAGCCTTGTCATTCATTTTTAATAAATAATTTTGTATATTATTAAAAAAAATTGTTTTTATTTTTTTTTGGATTACCTATTTAAAATATTTATTGGATCAAGAGCACATATCTTTCGAAGAATAGTAATATAATATGTTGCTTTATTTGATGTTATAAATCAACTGAAAAGCGAGGTATAAAAAGCTTTCAACTAATGAGATTATTTTTTCGTTTAATAAATGAAAATGGATAACGAAACTCCATTTGGCCCGACCGCCAGAGTAAATATATTTCTTCTTGAGAAAGGATTAGAACACCGGGATTCATAATTCTTTTCAAAACAAGAAAAATTGTCTTCTGCGTTGGTAATTTGAAAAAAGAGTCTCAAAAATAAAAGGTTTTCTGAAGATAGTAGGTTATGTTGTTTATTCAATAACAGTGTGATCTCGGCAAATATAAATGTAGAATGTTTTTTTTCCATTTAATGTAATTTGAATTTTCCCGAATTTATTTTTAAAGCAAAACAAAAATAACAAAATATTGAATATAGGTTCATATCAGAAGATTCATGTAACTTTTGAATGAACACTGATAAACAACGGAATTTATACTAAAAATATTTTATGTGTATGTATGTCAACACAGTTACTGAATTTTTTCTACAGAGGGATAATTATTAATTAAATACATAATTAAATTATTAATAAAGTATTATAAAAATATTTACTGATCTATAAAAAGAATTAATAAATTGAAAATAATAATTTTTTTGCTTATTCTTTATAGGTGCGTGAAGTTAATTAAATCGGAAGATTATCATATAGTATATATTAAAAATAATATTGCTTAATGTTCCATTTTAAAACTATGGAGGATCATTTCCAGCTTTAAAATCTATATAATACTATGTCATAGGAAAGATTATTGAAGTCTCTAGCATAGTCCATTTGAATATATGAAAGAAATGTAGAACATAGGTGTATACAACTTTAAAAAAATTGATAATTTGGATGTTCTTACAGTGGAATTGGTGAACGTTGCATTGTGTAAAGTGATCATTCAAGCTAGTGTACAGATCATTAGCCCTGGGCCACCCTATAAATGAAAACAGATAACGAAACTCAAATTGGCGCGACCGCGAGAGTAAATATATATTTATTGAGAAAGGATTAAAACACAAGGATTCATAATTCTTTTCAAAACAAGAAAAATTGTTCACATTTCCCATATAAATAGGTTTGTCTCTATGAGACTTTAATAAGTATCATTTAATATTAGTTTACTTTAGAGTTTTATTATGCATGGAGGCCAGGAAAAACTATATCTAAAAAATATTTGGATAAACATTCAAAGCTGAAACAAATCAGTTAAATTGGCGATTAATTTATTGAAACAAAATATTATTATTTTCAGGAATCATTATTACAATGGGGGGATAAAGAATAATTTTGGTATAATAAAAAACTGGCCGTTTTTTTCTTAAGTGGTTAAAAACTTATTTTATCTCGGTATTGGTGTTTTTGTAAAATTATACAAACATAACGATCGGTTTGGGAGACATAATATTTCACCAACTTGTTCTTCAAAGAGTTCAAGAGTTTCAGAAACTATGTTGTTTTCCGAAAAGTTTAAGAAACAATATTACACTTTTGAAATGCTCTTAAAATTTAAGAATATATAGTAAACAAAAAAGCATTTGTATTGATCCAATTTAACTATTATCGATAGATTGACAGTAAAAAAATGTGAAAAGATAATATTTGTATAAGAGTCAATTATTCGTGATAAAAGATTGTATAGAAAATGTCTCCTCTTCAAGGGGTATATAATATAAGATTCAAGCGGCATCATAAAAGTTGACGTATTTTCTCCCACGTGTCAGTCAATTCCTTTTAGAATGGATAAGGATGTTGTCACAGAAAAGATTTTCCCAGAAATTCCACGCGGTATTTTTCGAACATTATTATTTTCGTAAGCCTTCAAATAAAAAAGGGTATTGCACCAGATTCTCACGAGACTACCTCTGAGCTTAGTATTAGCTAAAGATGAATGGATCTTTGGAAGTTTCTGTGGATTTCTTATGATTTTTATGATAAAGTGATCGTTAAAAAGGTAACGAAATTCGAGTTGAAGAAGATTTAGTTTTTCCGAAGAAATCTGATAACGCGATTCAAAAATTGTGTATAAAGATTTACAAAAAGAAGATTATTTCCTCTTCATCTCATTACTAAGGATCTCGGTTTAGATTTATGCTTTAAAAATCTGAATATATGTGAATGTTGTATTCATTTCTTACTATAATGTAAAAAAAACTATAAATCTCTTTTCAAAACGATAACGTCTTTATATATTTTTTGAAAAGGTAAAAAAACTTTAAAAATAATGATCTAAATACAATAATTTCATGATCTATTTGTCTGTGCGTAACGTCCACTTGCTGGAAGTAGGCTGAAATTACAACTTTAGATAATTAGAATATGATACGCAATCAGCGCGCAACGTGCAACGGCTCAGGCAACACGCAAGGGTCGTACACCAAATATCACGGTCTTCACATTTTTGTATAAGTATTTCATTATATTTAGTTTTAGGTTGAAGCGAACGAAGTAAATTTAAAAAAAAAATGTTTTTTTATTCACGAATTTTCAGTTACAAAATCCTGCAATTATATATTATGACTCGTGATTTTTAATGAGTGTATGGCTAGTACATTCATAAGTACATTAAATTAAGCAATAAATATATATCAAACCAAATAATAACGCTTAAACTTAAAACAACCCAATTGCAAAACCACTATATATATAAAGCCATTAACTACTACAATATCGAGATTTGCCGCACCAATGACCTTTCAGAATAAATTATTGAAATTAAAACCTTCCTCAAATCCAACTTAAATTCATGAATCATTTAAAGTTACAGTTTTTTTCAAAATACTTCAATATTATTCATTATCAAATTATCTTCTATTGCCACCCATATTAATTAATGATTCACATATGTACCATACGTACAAAATAAGAACTGAGGCTACCCAGACTCAAGAGCTTCTCTTCACTGATGAAGTCTACATGACTAACAAAGTCTAAAAAAAATTGTCAATTTCATATGTAAATAAAATATGTAAGATTTGTATTTGTACCTTATATTAAATAAAATAAAAATTATCCTTGATAAATTTGTTGGTTTTAGATATCATACTTTTGTATAACATTTTTTCGATTAAGTCACCATAATTTATCATTATTTAAATGTATTATTTTACGTTGACCTATTAAAATGATCCATTGATTTAATTCACTTAATTACAATTTTATTTGTTTAATGAATAAGAAAATTCTCTAAAAGAATCGCATTTTTGATGGTTTCCGTTAAATCTAATATATAAAGATGTAAAGTTTGTACGTTTAAATGTAGGAGGTAGTCTCCGAAATTACTCAATCGATTTCAAAAATTCTTTCACCAATATTTAGAATGGACTTTCACTGTAGACATAGGTTATATTATCTTGTTAATATAAAAGGGCTTTTAGTGGTGACTTATTTTACAATTAAAGTCAATGGAAAAATGGTTGAGCGATGCGTTTTTTTACGAACGCTGCCTTAACGGTAATAGACATTGAAATATTTTCCATAGAAATGTTGTAGAACTCAAAAAGTACAATAAAAAAATATGCAAGTACATATATCTTTACGTTAAGATAATACACAAATAAAAAAATATGACTAAAAATTACTAAAAATCTTTCTTTCTTATATTACTAGCTGCGCGGGCACAGCTAGTAATATAAGAAAGGAATATAAAATAAAATATTCTTAATATAAGAAATATCAAAGTTTCCTTGATCACCTTACAACATTAAGGTCCGTGTCGAGCATACACAACAATACAAAAAATAATATTTGCAGTTAGCAGACTGCGTGAGCACTCGATCCAAGGGAACACGCTGGCCGATTTAAATCGCATTTAATCGCTCCGTGTTAGCCGTATGCGAAAATAAATAACAAACTACGTTCAAGAAATAATGGTCTCGTAAATAAGTTAACGTACTTGAAACAAGCTATTGTGTCTAAATTTAGCACAAATCTTCGTCCGATATAATCAACCAACATCATTATCACCATTGTCAATACACTGCTTGACGAAGGCCTCTCCAAAGTTACTTTTTTCAAAGCTTCGTTAAGTTAATTGAGTTTCCGTACGTAAAAGTACCAGGCTGATGTGGTGTAATTGGTAGCATACCTGCCCGGAATGCTAGGTGATCTTGGTTCGGATCCCGGTAGCGGACAAAATATTTTTTCGTTGATTTGATTTTTCTGCATGTCTTTCTAATTGATTAATAAATTTTGTTTTAAATTTCACAGAACTTCGTTCTGAAAAATTGCAACTTCACAAAAATAATGTGTTCTTGAAAACAACTATTCTTTAAATCGTACTATTTCGCAATTCATCACACGTCTATAAACTCTTTACTGTCACTGGGTAACTCTTTCGAGAAATTTCTGTTTAAATATCTCTCATGCAAGTAAGTATTTTGCTTAATTCATTTGTGCGTTACGTATCATACACGCGTCGGTAACACCAATCGCCACGGCTTAGCACTAATCTCGCACCGGTAGAAAATTCAAAATAAAACTAATTCTATGGCCGTGACACGTTGGCTTTTCGATCATTATAAATGTTTGTAGTATATTCCCGTCGCTTCCTGACTGTTCTAGACGTTCCTCGAATGTTATAACTAATTTTAGAGTGTGTTAGTGAGTTCAAAAATGTAGTGGAATGAACAACAGAGTTCTATAGTTTAGTTCCATAGTGACATATTACAAGGGATTCCAATCGTAAATTTCTCCGAATTCTATCATCACGTTACAATACAATAGAGCAAAAAAACTCCTGTATCTTTATTCAGAATAGCCAAAGATTTCAAATTTTCAAACACAGTTTTGATATTATATAACGCTCTGGTGAGACGACAATTTGGGTATAACTCAGTTAAAGGCGCTTGCAGTAAGTTCATTGAAGCTACGTTTTCGTAGATATATTTTTGAAAAAAAAAAAACGTCGAAATGAAATATTTATGTTACAAAATATTATGATATATCAAAACATGATAACAATTGTGAGAGAAATAAATTTAAATTCCATTATTTTTCAAAATATATGCTTACATAAATATGTGAAAAAATTTACAGTAATGTGAAAAGTAAGAAAATTATGTGTTTAAACAACTACAGATATGCACGCTTCACAATATCAGCATAAAAAAAGTAAATTTAATATTGCGTCGTTACCATCAACAGAAACACGATCATCACGACAACATTCGTTCCGAATACCAGGTTCAGCAGTGGTATGGGAATGCTTGTTACCACACTCGAACCCCAATTCCGGAAAGTTTGTTAAAACTTATTTCTTCCAAATGCAAAAAGAGATGTCAGAAAGCCTGTGGATACAGAAAGGCTGAGTTAAAGTGCTCCGTTATATGCACGAATTGTAGTGGTACCTGTGATAACTCGCAGGTTCGATTATAAGGTAGCGATGAAGAGGAAGAAATGGAGACTATTTCGAGCAAACGTATGAAGTCGAGAACGAAGAGAAACTGATAATCGCATCGCGGACGATGTGGAAGAAATTTCGGTCTGTGACGTTTTGATCGGTAGGTACTAAAGACAATAAAATCGCAACACCTGGTCCATCAAGAACAGCGAAGCGAAGAAGAATGCGCTAAATTTTGGAATAGTGAATTGCATGTGGATTAGGCCTACTGGGGATACCACTATAAAAAACGCACCGCTTACTCTAGCCAAATCGCGTGTTGAACTTCACTTTGCGGCCCTCGTACGCCAAAACTATTGATTTTACGGAAAAAAAAAATTACATAAATTGTAGAAAATTTTCTCTAGTTTCATTTTGTTTAACATATTTTTGTCGTAAAATGAGTAAAAAAGGAGATATTGTCAAAAAACTGCCTTTAGGCGCAATTTTTTCAAAATGACGGCGCGAGTGGCAAAGATACGAGGTGGCAAAGTTAAAATTCAATAAGAGCACATGGAAATCTATAAAATTATCCATTTTCAAAACTCCCGGAAAACTTTCCAGGTAACCCCTTTTTTTAGCACCAAATGACTGCACTATATTGCTCCCTTTGCTTTTGTATCCCACATATAGTGTTTTATTCCACTGATATTTCATTTATATTTTTTTAAATTATGTAACAGTCTTTTTATATATTTTTTTAAATGTGTTTATTTTAATTTGTGATTGTTACAAATTAAAGTAAACACACATATAAATAAATAAAGTCAATACACAAATAATTTTGTCATCCAAAGAGACTTTGAACGACCTCTTTTTTTTGTTTCGTGAACCGTTCAAGAATATTGCCTTCATTCATTGATTATTACCCAAGTGTTTAGACATTTACTCATTTTAGTGGCGATAATTTGCTTGATGGTTTAATGGTAAAGACTAGCTTAGTGATCCAGTGGTCGACAGTTTGAGCCTTATTCCAGACCAGCAAGTTAGTCATATTTTCATGGCACAACTGTTTACTGTTTGAATATATTTAAAACGTATTGATGTGGCACTTATTTCGTGGCAAAAGAATATAATGAAAAAAGTGAAATTCGGCAAAATTAATTGATCAAAAAGTATATTATAAAATGATATTGTTTTTGTTTTCGAAATTTTATTTTTTTATATAAAGCGGTAATCATTGTGTTTTCGTAATATTAAAAATATTTTCTCTCTGTCATTAATAGTGAAAGCACGTATTGTGTAATGTAATTAGCACGTACAAGTGAGTGTTCATTTAAGGTTATATAATTAATCACATTTTATTAGACGTATCATTAATGTTTTATCAATATTTATTTCTGTGACGTGTGGGTGGCAGCTGATATTAGGTCCTTACATATGAAATTGGCGTTTAGTATGGGAGGAACATAAAGCCGATTTTTTTTTATTATAATATATTTATTTAATCAAAGTATGTACCATTGCTATCTATGCACTTTTGCCATCTCATAGGTATTTCATCGATCCCTTTACTAAAAAACCATTCGGACGGGAATCAATAAAATCTTTGAAGGCGGTTTGGACTGCCCCATCGGAGTTGAATTTTTCCTTTGCAAGAAGTTATCCAAATTTCGAAAAAAATGGTAATCTGTTGGGGCAAGGTCCGGAGAGTACGGTGGATGTCTTAGACAATCCAATTGAAGCTCCTCTAATTTGGTAGCCGTCTGTTGTGCAGTGTGTGGTCTAGCGTTATCATGAAGCAGCAGTGGCCTAGAGCGATTAACCAGCCTCGGTTGTTTAGCAGCTAGCTTTTCCATCATGGTTTGCAGTTGCTGACAATAGACATCTGCCGTAATCGTCTGGCCAGATTTAAGAAAGCTGTAGTGAACGACACCAGCACTAGTCCACCAAACGCTCACAAGTAACTTTTTTGGAGTCAATTTTCGCTTGGGGCATGGTTTGGCTGGTTCGGCAGGGTTCAGCCATTGCGATGAGCGCTTCCGATTATCGTACAGGATCCACTTTTCATCACAGGTAATGATTCGATTTAAAATCCCTTCATTATTGTGCCGGTTGAGTAATGCAACGCAGCAGTCAACGCGCGTTTGTTGATTTGCTTCACTCAATTCGTGAGGTACCCACCCACCTTTCAAGCTTTTTCACCTTACCAATTTGCTTCAAGTGGATTAAAACAGTTTTATCACTAACACCGCAGCCTGCAGCTAACTCGGATGTGGTTTGCGATGGATCCGCTTCCACAATAGCCTTCAATTCTTCATTATCAACTTTGGTCTCCGGCCGTCACGGGGCTTGTTCTGCAGGTCGAAATTTCCAGAACGAAAACGTTGGAACCAAAAACGCACTGTGTTTTCTTTTGCGGCACCGTCGCCATACACATCATTAATCCTTCGAGCCGTTTCTGCAGCACTGGTGCCACGGTGGAACTCGTACTCGTAAATAACGCGATATTTCAAGTTTTTCATTTTGGAAACTGAGTGACGCAAAGAAAAAAACAATTGAGGAAAAAACAAATGAATTATAATTTTCAAAACACAAATACATGAGTAAATAGCTGTATAAATTTGGATTTGGAATTCCTAACCAAAGAGAAGATATTTGAGATCTAATTTGCCAGTACGGCAAAACGCCAATTTCATATGTAAGGACCTAATATTTAAACAGTCACTCAGTAAAACGTACAAAATTGTTTGATTTAGAAACGGCAATCCTGTATTTCTGGCGTGGTATGAGTGAGATATTCCGGGATTATATGTGACGTTAGGATTAATCTCTTGATATCGAGTCTCGTCACGTTTGTAATCGAAATTGGTTTTAAACCAATCTACTAACCTTATATAAAGCCGACGCAACGAAAATAATATGAGGATTTTTTAAAACACACGCACGTTTGGTTTTTGGGTAGTTTTGTGCTCCATATATACAGCATACGAGGCTGTTTTTAAATTGAATGACAAGCGAAAAATGTTCAGCGGTTTATAAATATACAGGTACGCTATCCATTATTTCGCATGGCTTTTGTTCATAGAATCAAAGTGAACACGACAACGTGGCTTCATTTCAAATTCATTTCACACCACAATAAGCTTTTGTCGAAATTCATTATTTTATAACATATCGCACTTTGCAAAGAAGGCAGGTACACGTGAATACTTGGGAAATTTAATAATTGCGAATACATACAGCGTGAAAGACTAGGAACGCTCAAATAAGGTTATATTCAGTGATTTTTAAGAGCTCAGGGAAAGGGGTAGGATTAGCTTAAAGAAAGTTTAGCTTAATGCTATAGTTCTCTGGGGTTTGTACTAGAAGAGTACCACAGATAGAAGGAAATGCAACAATTCCTGAGTAAATTTAAATTTTGAATGACAAAATGATGTTAATGGGAATATCAAAAAATGACGTCGTTCTAGCGAACTCATGTTCAGATGAAACCGTAGGTCATTAATTATCTTATGAAATAACGCCCAGGCAGTAGCCAAATACGTAGATATAAAAGTTGAGCTTGTTTGGGGTGAAAGAGCATACCTGGCTTGAATAATTTGAATAACAGTTAAACTTAAAAATCTCAAAATTTGTTTTACTTTACTTTGTAATACACACATACAATATGAGTTATAAAATTACAACTATAGTTTCGAGAGGAGCATTCTCTCTCATTATCAGGTATAGATAATAACTAACTTAAATACAAAATTTATCAATCTAATTGGAAAGGTCGGGGGGGAGCGCGCGGCAGGAAGGGTATTTTTTTCCCCGAACAGCTCTAGGAATGGTGAAGTGGACTGAAATGTGATATTATTTATTAATGTGTTTCTAGAATTCAAATTTTTAGGATTTCAACGGTTTATAAATTATTCATTATCCATCCTCTATTAGGAACCGAGGGGAGTAATTTTAATTTATGACTATCGAAAGAATGATTAGTGTTAATTATAATAATTTTTAACACTAATAATTTTTTCGATAGGCATAAATTAAAATTACTCCTCTCGGTTCCTCATAGAGGATGGATAATGAATAGTTTGGAAACCGTTGAAATCCTAAAAAAATTGAATTCTAGAAACACATTAATAAATAATATCACATTTCAGTCCAATTCACCACTCCTAGACCTGTTCGGGGAAAAAATACCCTTTCCCGCCGAGCGCCCCCCTTACCTACCCGATTAGGTTGATAAATTTTGTATTTAAGTTAGTTATTATCTATACCTGATGATGAGAGACTGCTCACCTCGAAACTATAGTTATAATTTAATAACTCATATTGTGTGTGTATATTACAAAGAAAAGTTAAACATATTTTAAATCATAATGTTGCACCACGAAGTATCTGCCAAATCTTTCAATGATGTTAAAAATTCCACTTAAATATTATAAATGTGAAAATTTGTGAGGATGCATTTTGTTACTCTTTCACGTAAAAACTACTAAACGGATTTTGATGAAACCTTACAGTATTATAGCTTAAACAAATAATAGCTTAAACAATATTATAGCTTAAATAAAATAACACAAAGGCTATTATTTATAAATATGTTTAGTAAATTGGCTAAATTATAAAGATAAGTGTCAAGTAAGTTGGAGAAAATCCTGCTATCTCAGCGTGCGGTACATAAACCGATAGAATTACACGACAAATGACATGCAGGGATTGTTTCTTTTAAAAACTTCTAAAAAAATCCAAAAAGGCAGCATATACTTACATATATTTAAATTGGATGCTGTACTTACAATATACAATGCACATTTCATAGTATTAAATTAATTCTTATCAAAATAAATACTTTTATTCACTAGATAAATATATCTACACTGTTTGAGAGATCTGACAGATATAGAATTTATTTATTCTATGCTTATCTGAATAACAACATCCAAAAAATAACTTAAACCCAAGTTTGTGATACGGGAATATCGCGACTAATATTAATTGAGTGCAAATCAATCGTTGTTAGATTATTTAATTTATTGAAAATTTTAATAGAATATGGAAGCAAAATCATATCAGGAAAATTCCCCTTAGGATTGAGATCCCAAAAAGCTTCCCTCTTAAATTACGGCGCTGTCTGCCTTGTGTACACATCGAAATATTATATTCTGAAAGTCTCTTATTTTAAAATAAAAGTGGCGTTTGAATTTTATAATGTGATTGAAATACACGTAATAATATTTGAAGAAAATCTGATGCAATGTAATCTTTTATAATGGATTTTATAATAAAAAGATTTGTTTTGTTTTCAATACAATATTAAGAGTTAAATTAACCTACCATTACGCAAGAGTAGGCAAAGAAGATATATAGCTACACTCTTCTGTCCTAGCATATAAAGTGCGTCTTTCCACTTCTCAGGCATGCTATTCTCCCGTTGTAGCTTTTAACGAAAATAATGAAAATTAATTTGATATTTTTGTTTCGAATCTTGTGTACACTTTTTTTTCCAGAATCTTTAAGTTACCTTATAATTCAAGACACTAATTTTTTTATAATCTTAGAAGAAGGTGTTTTTGAGGTACCTTAAAGTATAAGTAAATTAAACAAACACGAAAAAGTTTGGGCGAGAATGTTCAGCGAATGAATAGGAAAATAGCGGTAAGAAAGTTTTGATGGCAAGTTTTGATAGCGCCAGAAAGAGAGGGTGACCAGACGAATCAGACGACCAGATGAATCAGATACCAGACGATGGTCTTATTAGTAGCCTCAACAATCGTTGCATGCGAAGATAAATATGGCTGAGAGGAGAGTTGTGTTTCAGGACAGAAGAGTGTGGCGGTCAATCCTGCCTACCTCCGCGGGGAAACAGTTAAAATTAAGAACAATTCAACAAAGCGTAAATTTTTGCAAAGTTACTTTTTAGGACTCTACGGAAAACATAGGTACGCTTCTCAGATCACTCCATTCATTCCACACGACACCCTTTGAGGAAAATACTGTCACCCTTCTCCCCGGACATCTTCTTATCCCCCCGCCTGAACGAAACTGTGCATACATCGTTACTGTTTGAGGCCTGCATAAAAGTGCAAAAATGCAATCCTCTTCGCCACCACATTAATATAAATGTGGATATTTTGGGCAATTTTCCATTTATTGATTAAAACATTGTACTAAACTAACTAAATTTAAACTCCATGTAGTAAGATTTCATAACTTCAAAAAACAAATATCTCTTAAATAAATAAGCGTAGCTATACCTATCTCGAAAGTCAATTGCGTGCTGCGCGCCGTGCATTACTCGACGCAAGTATAATTAATAATGCACTGATAATTTTTTTTATATTACACACAATCATATCAGTGTAAAACTTATGAAACGCTAACTCTAACGCTGGGCACGTATTGCTAATAATTATATTAAACAATCGATGGAATAATTATGCCATCCTATTTTATGTAATATTCTTCTCGTTTGCGGAATGACATGAATAGTAAGAGGGTAGGTTATACCCCATTATCGATTTTCTATGAATGCCTTACACGTTTGAATAAATATTATAGCTCCACTCTACATATAATGAATGGAATCGCTTTATCCTTTGACTTGAACGTCAAATACGACCCCTTTCATCCATTCATACAAAACTGAGGTTTCCTAGTTTTACCACTCAGGTAGATACGAATTGTGTTATACAGAAGTAATAATAAAGCGGTAGGTATACAGTAAAATAGAACATCCAATAATAAATAAGTTTTTTAATTAACGGATTGGTTTGCCAAGTTGTCGTTATTAACATGATATAATTTTAATCTAATTACTAACTGTAATAAATAATAAAAGTAAAATTTATTTATATTTTATTTATTAACTTATTGATCAATAATAGGTAAAGTGTTTTAATAGCATAGAATATATATGAATATTAAGTTTTTTATTTCACAAGTGTAAATTTAAAAATTAGATTGTTGTTATCCCGTATGTGTTGTTATCCCGAAAAATAATAAAATTGAATTTTTTCTGTAGCGTATCTCATTCATAATTTAAGAATTCACGTCCATAGGGGAGGAAGCTCTGCATTTGTTTTCCATCAAATATAAATGTTTAAACAAGTGTCAACTGGAATTTTGTATGCATTATCTGCGAATAGAATATGCTAATATGCTTGGTAAGTATTCTTTAATGAATATTCACGTAAATTTCTACATTTTCATTCACACAATTCACATAATTTTTTGTCTGAACATATTTTTTTAAGTAATCCATAGTTAAAAAAAATAATTTATTAATTAGCCACCCTATAAAGACTTCCATGCACGTTTCCCATATTAATAGCTTCATCTCTGTGAGTCTTTTATAATTTGCCTTAAATAAAAAGCATGTCGTCGGTTTTATCTATTTTTTTATAATTATTATTTGTAGTTACTTAATACAAATATTAAACAAAATTCGTTCCCGCGCAGGACCAGCGTATATGTTAAAGAAATGAATTAAAATATTAACATTATGATAAACTCGTACTAGTTTTACTACACGGCTTTACTCTATACTTGGATTCTTGTATTTATTTATTTCAAATTTCCCTATTTTTTAAATAAATATTGTCCCATGAAAAAAATCTTAAGAAATATTTTTTAATGTAAATATGTAACAAAGAATATGATGTTTTTCGCAGTTCGTTGGATATTTCAAAAAATCATGATAAAAATAATTCAAAGTTATATCTTATCACAAAATTAATGCTATTCATCAAAAATATTAGTTATTTGTCATGTTTTACTGCAACTAATGAATCTCTCAATATTAAATTGACAGTTATATATAGATAAAAATTTTAATTCTCTGACAACAATCTTGATAACAGTAGTTTCCATAAAATAAAATGACAAGTCTTTCCAGCTTTTATCCTGCTATTTATTTCACGTCGTAAATCATTATTTACTGTCGCATTTGTTTCCAGATATATTCTATTTTTCAGTAAAATATATATTTTTCCCTGCGTTCCAGTATTCACGTAGAATAATTAAATCACTTTTCCATCACAATTATGTAGTTAAGCATGCCTAACTGCATTAAACAGCTCCAAATTTCTCACCACAAATTAAATTATCTTAGTTGCTTGGTCCAGAATAGCGAATGCATGCAAAGCAGGGGTAAGAAATGTAAGATGGGTCATTTGAAATACTTAACTTTTTCTAATTAACCACTTTTTCTCTTGTTAGGAATTAGGAATCCAATAAATCAACTTCGTTAAGAATTACCTATATAACGTGAGGCATTATTTATTGGGGAAGGTGTTGCGAGGCGAAACAAGGCTTCTTTCTATTCGAAACACGAATCTCTGGCCGGGCAAAAGGGTAGACGTATTTATTTCGTGCCTTAGTATCATAATTATAGACAACGAAATCATCCTTATTAGCTACTTGCATTTTTCAGCACAAACGCCTTAAGAGAGGATGTATAATTTTAACAGAATATACATTTTTATTTAATCCCCAATAATAAATATTAGACCTAAATAATTAAAATTTCAAATGCGCATTTGTAAAATAGATTTTTTTTTCTTCATCTTTTTAATATGGACTCTAAAGAGTTATTTCCAAATTTTTTTAATGGTTTTTATTGTTTTATATAGCGCACCGATTTATATTGAACAAAACCCTATTAGTTTGCGTTCGAAAATAATTAAACGACCAAACACGGGCATTTAGAGTACTAAACGTTTTTTTGTGTAGTAGCTTTTAAACTGAATATTACGTTCATTCAGTTTATTTTCATTTACACTCGATTAAACTTTGTAATATACATACGTTGAGCTTTTTAATCACTACAGTAGTCTGAAAAAGAACACTCCCTCTCATCATCAGGTGTAATAACTAATAACTAATCTAAATACAGAGAATCGTCAAATTATTTGGATAGAAGAGCAAGTAGCAGAGTAGGAAGAGGTTTTTGGCATTTAACGGGAACAAACCTATTATCGGACACGTGTTATGTAGTGTGATGTTATTCAATAGTGTTTTTCCAGAATTTAAATTCTTTTGGATTTCAGCGGTTGCCAAATTGTTTATTATCAATCATTTGTGAGGTACCGAGTGGAGTAGTTTGAATTTATCAAAATAATCAAAGTGACTGCGATATCAAATAATAATAATTATTAAACTTAAATTATATTAATGTGTTGTATATTACGGGTACATTTTTATACAGTTTGCTTATTTCGTTTACTGTTTAATTTTAGTTGAATATTTGTATTTATTATTTTACCAGCATAATTATTTGTATATGTACCTATCACTCTATTATTATATATTAGAATTTTTTTACTTATCGTGTTGCTTACTTTCTGGGTGGAGTAATAAATTACTGAGTTATGCATACAAAAAAATTAAAACTAATCTCAATAAGAAATTTATTACACAATTGCAGTACAAATGTCATTCCATAACACAACACATAAAAAATGATAATAATTGTTGGCAAAAGATTTTTAGTAATCGAAGATTTATACACAGAAATTATTTATGTGGAGCTAGAGAACTGTTTGATCTAGCCACGCGTCTACCACGTGTGTATAAATATTTATAATCTCAACACATTTCAAAATTGCGAGCCGTTGGAGAGATATTAAACATTCCTCACAACACGTGGAATTTCATACATTGCAGATATGAAACACATCCCTATTCATCACGTATTACTGAAGAATTTCTGCGTCCAGATAAATAAATATATGTAAAAGGATTATTTCTTTTGATTCATCAGATCTCTTAAAATTGGTTATTATATAACGTTTAAAGGATATTTGTTGATTATTTGTAATAGATTCCTATTGTGTGGTATCAAATATCCTTACATCAATGATATGTCCCAACTCTGCCAGATTTAGATTATATTATATTACGTGAGATTAATTTTACACACAACATTCAAACAAAAAAAATGGCAAAAGTTAAATAATTAATTAAAAATAAATGGCCTGGTTCCTTTTTGCTTATATTTACCATTAAAATTTGTTTTCATATTAGTACTTAATTATTTGTTTTTTGATTTTGTAAATTTCTATACTTTTAGTCTTCGTTATATCCTGTTGAAGGGACCATTGCCTCCAAAATATGTTGTACTCCAAAAGTGTATTGTTGTTCATTTTATAAATAAAGTATTGACTACATTATTGCGATGGAAAAGCGAGTCTAGCGTAAAATTTTAATGTGATTTTTTAATTAAACAAACTAAGTGCAGTTGAATAATTTAGTTTCTTCTTCAAATGTAGCAAATTTATTTTGTGGTAACATAATTATAATTAATTTAAATTAACTTTGTTTAAACCACTTATTTATTGAAAAAAATCAACATGTTTCAAAGCCAATGGCTTCTTCATCAAACCACTTATTTATTGAAAAAAATCAACATGTTTCAAAGCCAATGGCTTCTTCATCCATTTTTCATTAGTTCATCATTGATGAAGAAGCCATTGGCTTTGAAACATGTTGATTTTTTTCAATAAATAAGTGGTCTAAACAAAGTTAATTTATATTAATTAGAATAATTTAGTAGTCGACTGACAATATACATATTATGTGCTGACATGTTTTTTCTTCATAGACTCTTGTGATGGTGATTAAGTCTTGTGCAGAAATTTAATATGTAGGTAAGTAGGTATACATCACTCAAAATATAAAAGTTGTTCGGAAATGAACCGAACGCGTTCTTTAGGCAAGGGGATTGGGACACAGCGATAATACGTCACCCCCTCGAGTATATTTAAGACGCATTTAAAGTATCTTTAAGACACAGTTAAAGTATTTATTCTTGCATAATAAAATCCCTTAGATAATTCCCTACACGTTATTTTTATAATAGTCATCGTTTTTTTTAAATATTTAAAATTTCGTTCCAAACCGAGTTTCTTCAAGTAAAAATCGTATTTTTTTGTTATAAAGCGTGAGTTATTTACAAAGACATTATACTTTTTAAGTGTTGTTGTTTCAAAATTAACAAGCTCTTATTTTTTTTTTAATATTCAAATATACTGGAACCAGCCGTGGAATCAGACCGTGTACCAAAATTTTTTCATTAGTTCATGTCTTTATATATTGTTACGATATGGTAGAATCGGAAGGAATTGCACGCTGTGGATGTTTCTCGAACACTCCATATGAACCTGGAATTGACTGGCTATTCTTGTAGTCGCTGGAAGTATGGAAAGACTACTAAAAACATGGAGGGACTACTTTAAAATATGTAGAATGTTCTCGAGGCATCGCGAAATTAACATGTTTTGTATAAAACCACGCGCATGGAGAGCGAGTTTATTATTTTGACAAGATAAAGCAGTGCGGCCAGTGCGTGTGTGACTAAGCGACAGATATTCGGCGCGAGTACTTACATGCGAAATGAAGCAGATCTATGAATTTTCGACTCACGACTAATTAAAGCGGAAATCTGTATGTAAAGTATTGTGGACTAGCTCTGTTACACTGTGTACCTATACACTTCATAATTCCAGGTAAATACCATATTAAAGTGTGTAACTTTTATATTAAAATAATTTATTTTTAGTGTTAAAATAAAAAAGTATTTCATGATAATCGTTCGTTAACTTTCATACATAAATATTATTATCCGATATAACATTTTAACTTCTATATATTGATGTTTATCAAGTTTTATCGTGTTCGGTTGAGGAATTTTTACTAAGACTTGAGAAATCTTTCATTGTAAGTCACAAGTGTCATTTATATATTTATCAAATAAAGCTGCCAATGCTCTACAAATGCATTTGTTATGATTTTTTCAAGTTTGGTGAAAATTATTAAAAATTATTATAAAGTTTACTATATAGTTTATATTTACGAAAAAAATTATTTTGATAATAGAATCAATGCCTTTTTTCTATAAATTATTGAAATCCTGGATTATTAAATAATTTAAGGAAACGATTATTATTTTGGTATCATTCCAATTATTGCGCTGGTGATAAAGATTATGTGTCAGGATTATTGGAGCATTCCAGTTGGAAGCTTCTGATGGAAAACTGTGTTATTTCTAGGATAATAGTGAGTGGATACATCCTAGTCGGTGAACCGAAAATCCAATTTCACTTTATGAAACTTGTTTCACACTCTGCTTGCAAATAGAATTTGTTGAGGAATTTGGAAAGGGCTTTTGTTTACAAATGGAAAATATATTTACCATACACTTATTACTGGACAAACCACGATTTTACGAACTTTTATGACGATGCGAACAGATAGAAACAATTCAATTTTACTGAGTGGTCTCAGAACTAGCAAATTACACCAAATATATTGCGCACGTCTGAGAGCGCCAGTGGCGGATTAAATATCGGGCGGAAGAGGCCGCGAGGGGCCCACGAACCTGGAAGGGCATCCGGTCAGTGGCAGTAGTAAGAGGGTCACTTGCCCCCAAGGAATACCAAGACCTTAGTTTACTTTAACTTAGTGATATTCATTAATAATGCCGATAGTAAATTCAACCGAAATAATAGTATTAACGCTGCTTAGGTTTAATAAATATTGATAAATAATGCAAAATTTACCATCGCAATTACTGACAAGGATTACCAGACTCTTAAAAATGTTTATATATAAAATTATTTGAAAATGACTTTTTCCTGCATTGTGTATAAGAAACGTACATTGATTATGAATTATTACATAAAATTAAATGTGATAACATTGTACAAAATTTGAAATACAAAAAAAAAAAAAAAATACACTTAATAAACACGATTTTTTTAACTGTGAAGAAGAAGAATGGCTCAAGATACATAAAATAAATCTATTTTTAATAACCTTTTTTGTTACGTGCTTTTATAAGTTACTAAAAAGGTATTTTGAAAATTACTATGAACGAGTGTAGTGTCAAAATTCAGTTTTTGTTTATTTATTTATTTTACTTTTATTCGGTTTTAATTCCTAAAGCCCCAAAATGTAATCCGCCACTGTACAGCACGTCTTTTATTTTTCATCTCTTTAATATCTAGAAATCTCTTGTCATCAGACACCTGCCATGCTATACAAGGGTATTGATTATCTATTTTTATTATTTACTTTTTTATAAATGCCTGTTTTATCATGTTTTACAACGTTACATTATTTCTGATTAACACTTAAAACATTTGTGTCTCACTAAACCATTTAGGTACACTACTTCTTCATTTGTCTCTTATTTCTGTTTCTGTATCAGTTATCTCAACCATGCGTTTAATTTTTTATTATATCTCAATCTATCTTTCGCACACAGCACAAAATCCTAGTGATTGCCTTTTTAAAGGATCTGTCTGTTCCAGCCTGTACGTATCTATGAAGTACAAAACAATCCTCGATATAAGTTTTGTTTTTACTGTACTGCAAGCCGAATACAAAGTTTTCTTTTCGTTTACCGTAGTTCCATTTCAAAGCATAAATAGTTTTTATGAAAATAATCTTTACAAGACGTTATCCAGGAATTTTATGGGAAACGTTGCGACTTGCAGAAATTGAAAGGAGAATTGGAAAAGGAAGTATATCTTAAAATCCTTCATTCAAACATTTTTAGTGCCTAATTTTCATGTTACTTTCGAAATATATAATTAAAGTTGTGTGTATAACGAACAAAATTACAGCTGATATTAAATACACAATAAATTAATTTAAATAGCTTAACCTACAGAAGTTTTTTTAATCATATATATTACGAGTAAATAGGTAGACAAGAAAACTTTGAAAATTTTTCAATTTACATAATTTCAGGACTCAAACAATAATTGTTAACCAATACACAATAATTAAATATTTAAAATCATTCTTCTAATTAAAAAAGACGGTAAAAATGGAGTTCATGTGGTTTTTTTAAATTTCTTTAAATAGAAATGCGAACACGGAACACGTGTTTCATAAATATTCTAACAATTTTCAAACTAAGCTTAACGCTTGTGCTATGAAAATAGGACTAACTTGCTGGTCCGAAGTGAGGTTCGAACCCGCGACCTTTGGACATTTACTTATGCTAATGCGAGATTACGTTTAACGATAAATTCGACACTGTCAATTCCCGAATCCCTTCCCACAGGGGATTTGCAGTAGCGTGTCCACATCCCCGACAAGTGTTAAATAAACGTGGCAACACTGACCATTATTTACTGCTGTCAATGTTCAAAGCAGTTTACCGATATTTGTCACCTATCGGGAAACTGTTTTGTAGCCAAGTGACAAGTGAAACCAATCTAGTTTTAGTTGGTCTGAGCATTACAAAATAATTTATTGTATTTTAATTATTAAAGAGACGCTTTATAAAATTCTTATATAAATGCAACAATCGAGCTTTATTTGGTCCCGACATCGCAGAATAATAATTTATTGTTTAGCCATTTTAAATTAATAATGAGTTTTTATAAAATTTCTACCTTAAATGCGACTCGTTTTTAAATGCAAATGTATTATGTACAATGCAAATGCAAAAAAAATTAAATCTTTTTAAATAAATTTACTTTCACTTTCTTTTCATGTATTTATTATAAAATTGTATGAATATTGTTTATTGCAAAAAACTTGTTTAAATTTTTTAAATTTAATTAATAATTGAAACAGTTTTAAAAACTGTTTATTTATTTAAAACCAACCGGTTTTGGAAAATAACATTTCTTTCCTCAATATCAAAAACTGATTTTTTTAAATTATTATCTTTTGTTTAGAAAATTTAATTTTTAATTATTTTATTTCAAAATAATTCCAGTACCTGACTGAAATAATAACTATCATAAAATATTTATAAAAATAACCTTAACTCTCCAAAATTGGAAAAAAAAATTGGTTAAATTAAATCAATTATTTATAAAAAAAAATTATGGTTTTCACACTCCTCACGATTCCAAATTATTTTATTTAAGGTCGACATTATAATATATGTGAAGCGAGTACAGCCAAATTTTTATTATTTATTATAAAAGTATGATCATTCTCTATTAAATGATTCGAAAATTATAATAATTTAAACATCTTGAATACTTTCTTGTCTAGGTGCCTGAAATTTACAAGATATATCTCTTATATTTGTGAGTTCCTTTTATTAAAATACATAACGTTTTTAAATTAATATGAAAATGATGGAATAATGTTTACCAATTTCATGCGATGATACTTATATTTAGATGACTCAAAAAACGATGCGTTGATTATTTGCGTGTTCTTGAGGAGTTAAAAGCAATTCTCAAGAATGAATCAGTGGTTACACATAACAAAAACGATTTATTTCTATCAGTATTAAATAGATACAATATTAAAAAGAATGGTACACACAAAGTACGGTTTACGCCAACTAATAGTGCGAACGTGCTCGGGCACCAAAATGTTCAAACTTTTTGACATTCTTCTAATATAATGTGATTTCATATAAAAAAATTCCGTACAACTGCGACCCAAGGGCGACAGATGTCTCGAGCCGAGGAACGAAAATTATTACGCGTTATGATGCAAATTTTACAGTCGAAAGTAGAGCAGAAAATACCTTATTTTTAACATTAAATAAAAAAAGAAATATAATACTTTAAAACTTTTTACGTGCCATATTTTTTTGGAAAAGTTTTGTGTAATTTAAAAAATATTTCGAAAAGTGTTTTTCTTTCAGAAGTTGGAATTAAAATAAGGATTTTTAATAGAATTTTTTTTGACACTCCAAATGATAAATTTTACTAAACTTTTTTCAGCAGACGTGATTTATTCTTTTTTTAAAGTAAAGTTATCGTTATCTATTAGAAAATTTTGTAAAATTCAGTGTGATGTTTTAGTTAAATTGTTAAATCTGAAAACGTGTGCAAAATGGAGACAAGGTGCATTTCAGAAGCGAAATATATGAAATTCATGTGTTTGGAGAGGTTCCGACTTCTTCCCCAATGTCCCCAGTATATCTCCTTAATTACTTATTACAAATTAATCATAATCGCAGGGAGAGGGATCTTTAGAGGGTTTGTCTGGAAAATGCCACTTTAGTTTATGAAACATTATGCGGGTTTAACAGAACTTAAATTAGTCTTTATTATATATAATATTAAATTAATAGTCTTTATTATAATATTAAAATAATAATAAATTAAATTAGTCTTCAATCTTAAAATAAATTAATAGACAGAGTGTCGCACTTTTCCGTCACTACTCGTTCTCACCTCCTCCACATTCACACACATTTTCATGCAAATTAGATTATTGATTCTAACAGGACAATTTTATTATTATGGCTTCTAACAGGACAATTTCACTATCTTATTAATCTTGTTTTACCAAATTTTTCTGTATTATATTTTTTTCGTATCACTCTTTCGTCTTTCAATAGTCTTACATTAGTAACAAATGAATGAGGAAAGAATGGTAAGCAAGATATATGACGCGAGTGTTATTAATATTATCAGCTCTTAAAAATCGTATTTAAACCGTTTATATTACTTGTTTCTATATCTTCACCGGATTAACTGAGACCGACCATCATCATACACACACCACGCCAAACTCTCATCACTCTTTGCACATACCCCCATATCTATATACATATACGTCACACACAGAACACACACACACTCCACTCAGCCACAATCCCATACACCTCACTCCATTTCCCCCTCTAACTCCCACTCTTTTCCCTCTATTTAATATTAGGTCCTTACATATGAAATTGGCGTTTAGTATGGGAGGAACATAAAGCCAATTTTTTTTTATTATAATATATTTATTTAATCAAAGTATGTACCATTGCTATCTATGCACTTTTGCCATCTCATAGGTAGTTCATCGATACCTTTACTAAAAAAACCATTCGGACGGGAATCAATAAAATCTTTGAAGGCGGTTTGGACTGCCCCATCGGAGTTGAATTTTTTCCTTTGCAAGAAGTTATCCAAATTTCGAAAAAAATGGTAATCTGTTGGGGCAAGGTCCGGAGAGTACGGTGGATGTCTTAGACATTCCAATTGAAGCTCCTCTAATTTGGTAGCCGTCTGTTGTGCAGTGTGTGGTCTAGCGTTATCATGAAGCAGCAGTGGCCTAGAGCGATTAACCAGCCTCGGTTGTTTAGCAGCTAGCTTTTCCATCATGGTTTGCAGTTGCTGACAATAGACATCTGCCGTAATCGTCTGGCCAGATTTAAGAAAGCTGTAGTGAACGACACCAGCACTAGTCCACCAAACGCTCACAAGTAACTTTTTTGGAGTCAATTTTCGCTTGGGGCATGGTTTTGCTGGTTCGGCAGGGTTCAGCTATTGCGATGAGCGCTTTCGATTATCGTACAGGATCCACTTTTCATCACAGGTAATGATTCGATTTAAAATCCCTTCATTATTGTGCCGGTTGAGTAATGCAACGCAGCAGTCAACGCGCGTTTGTTGATTTGCTTCACTCAATTCGTGAGGTACCCACCTTTCAAGCTTTTTCACCTTACCAATTTGCTTCAAGTGGATTAAAACAGTTTTATCACTAACACCGCAGCCTGCAGCTAACTCGGATGTGGTTTGCGATGGATCCGCTTCCACAATAGCCTTCAATTCTTCATTATCAACTTTGGTCTCCGGCCGTCCACGGGGCTTGTTCTGCAGGTCGAAATTTCCAGAACGAAAACGTTGGAACCAAAAACGCACTGTGTTTTCTTTTGCGGCACCGTCGCCATACACATCATTAATCCTTCGAGCCGTTTCTGCAGCACTGGTGCCACGGTGGAACTCGTACTCGTTAATAACGCGATATTTCAAGTTTTTCATTTTATAAACTGAGTGACGCAAAGAAAAAAACAATTGAGGAAAAAACAAATGAATTATAATTTTCAAAACACAAATACATGAGTAAATAGCTGTATAAATTTGGATTTGGAATTCCTAACCAATGAGAAGATATTTGAGATCAAATTTGCCAGTACGGAAAAACGTCAATTTCATATGTAAGGACCTAATATTACTAAGTAAATTAAAATAAATAAATATTTAAGCAAATTTTCCTAACCCACAATATTTTTAATAATATTGTGTATGTTATTCCAAGAAAAACCTACGACGGGATAAAGTCATGGAATATCTCCGTTAAGAAAGAATAATATATCGAAGAAACAAATATAAAGAAAATATTAAGAAAAAATTAACATTCATCTTAATGGTCCACCATTTTCACGTTCCTAAAGATACACTTACCAAACGTACCAGGTGTTAAACAATGTACCAGGTAGAAAAACGTGTGAGTTCACATGGAAAGCGAGTTAATTCCGAACGACTGAATCCAGAACGTATTTTTCCTTCCGTCTGTTTCTTGGGCTGCTGTGAAAATCAGCGTGTAAAGGAATATGACTATATTTTTTCTCGACCGAATATATTTCGTAAAAAAGTTGCCAAAATAGAAATGTTAGTATTTTACATTTTTATATAAATTCAAGAACACATTCATATTTGTGACGTTGTAATTTTTCAGAACAAAGTTCTGTGAAATTTTTAAAACCAAATGAATCAATTTGAAATTAATTTTTCGTAAATTAGATTTTTCTGTATGTCTTTGTAATTGATTAATTTGGTTTTAAAAATTTTACATTTTTTGTTAAATGTTAATAGCCATAATTACTGAGTAGATGGAAAAAATATAATTATTGTTTTTACAATAATCTTTTTGAGCAAAGTATTCTTAGATGAGATAGACAGCTGATATAATACACATTTGAAAGACGTATGAAATATAGAAAAATGTTCTAAAAAAGTTGAACCCCAGTTATGAAATATGCGGCATAAAAAACAAATAGGTATGCAGATTTAAATTTATTTGTCCCAGATTTTACAACCATAGTGAAGATTTTAAAATTTCAATGCTTTTGACAAAATGCTTTAAAAACCTACAAACATGTTTCCTAATGCAGATCTATAGATACTTATTTGTGTTAATAAAAACTTTTTTATCAACGATTTAAGCCATGTATTCACTAGGGGACAAATCGCGAAACATTCCGCTCGGCATGTCGCATCAACATCTACGCTCATGTTTCGGGGACAATGACGCGGCCATTTGACGTGTACACACCGGGACTCGCATATCTTGTCGCGGAAATGTCACCCGATGAGCTTATGTTGACAGCTGCGGTATCTCATTTGGCGAAAACGGGGTTCCGCGCAATTCGAAATGTTTTTTTGGGTCGCAATTTCAAATAAACGAGGTTTTACTGTAGTAAATTGAATATTATTAAAAACAAGGCCCTTTTTGCAAATAATTATTGTTTTCCAGACGTCCCGGAAATATATTGCCCTATGAGGTTATGATGATAGCCGCGTATCTGTTTATGTTTATGAGTTTATCGAAAAGTAAGAGGAGAAAAAAGAGAAGAATGCGAAATTATTTACTGCAAAGAGAAAGAAGGACGGACATTCTATGCGATCTTCGATCGATACAGCTCGATGAGTTCAAGAACAATTTCTTTTCCCCACATTGTCATCTTGACAGATACAGCGCATGCGTATTCACTTGTAAACATACTACGTGCTACTGACGCTCCGCGGAATGTTGCAGTGAGTACGCTCGGGTACCATGCGCGTGGCAACGTTGCCACGGCACGTAGAAATGCCGCGCTATGTTGTGCGCGAGGTCGCGGAACAGTGCACGACGTTGCAACGTCACGTAGACTCTATGCCGCGCGTGCTGTTGAGGGACAATTTGTCCCCTAGTGAATACATGGCTTTAGATTCAAATTTCTAGATTTTAAAAATAAACAAAATTTATATACGACGAAGTATTTCAACGCGAAAAATGCGTTTTGAGAACATATTATAGTACATATAATATTAAAATTCGAGCTTTTTTCTTCGGGGAAATTCTTCATAGAGTTATTAAAATCTGCACTAAAAAATTCACAACTAATGCATCTGAACACAAGCTTGGAAAAAGGTATGTTCACAAGCGATGCTGGCTACAAGCCCCCCGTTGTTTCCTTATCACTTGTTATAAGTAACGTCGCTCATTAAGCGAGACATTTTTTCTTTCAATTTATTTTTCTTGTTATGCGAGCTATTCGTTAAGCGAGGTTTTAGCATATATAATGTATATAATATACTTATGCAAAAAATATCTATGTATAAGGTCCAATCCAAGATATAGAGCTCGCCGCCATCTCTACAATTACTGATTTATTTTTGTCTTCATCGAAAGGATCAATTTATATTGATTAATCTCTGAAAAATACTCTGATTCAATATCAGATATCCCTCACCACGTCTCCTTCTCAACTATATCTCGATTTATCTTCAGACCTTAACTTAAGGGGTTGCTTAAAGGCAAATTTAAAAAAAAAATGACAACTATTGCACACATTATAAAATTTGTTTTATCATCACTGTTATATTATTATTATTATTGGTTAATATTTTTCATTAAGAAATTATTTAGAAAATTTCAATGTTGCGAAGTTAGGTGATGTCCTGCAAAGCCTTTACCGTGACGCGCGGCTGATGGAAATAATCATGTCACCAGGGTTTGAAATAGTTTTTTTTCTGTACAGTTTATTATTTTTAAATGATGTAGTTAGTATCTATGATGTAACGTATAGGTTTTTTTTGCAGATGAGATCTGTTTTATAATTTTAACAGAAAATAATTTTCTTTTCTTCCTAAAAAAATCGAAGTCAAAAAGAAAAAATCTTAGCTATATAGTAGATAATATTATTAGTAAAATGTGTGCAAAATTTTAATAATATCAACCTTTAGTTTTTAAGATATCATCTCCAAAAATCGGAAAAGGGGAGTTTCGACAAAAACGCAAAAAATAATGTAATTTGTTTCAAAATGGACCTACCACGCTAGCTTAAAATTTCTATAAACCAGCAATTTATTAGAATTTTTGAATGAGCGATGATACAAATTATTTTTAGAACTTCAAGCTATATAAATATGAGGTGGTGAGCCCTTTAACTTGTAGGCGTAGTTTTAACTTTATTTTTATAATGAACATTACCGGTGATCTTCTTATCGTCCCCGTCCTTTGTCTTGGATTTGGTCTTCTTCTTAGCTCTCGCCCCCCAGTACGTGTAGTTGACGGCGGCGTACTCGAGCAGCGCCGCAAACACGAACACGAAGCACATCACCAGATAGATGTCGATGGCCTTCACGTAGGAGATGCGAGGAAGGCTGCTGCGGACTCCGGTGCTGATGGTGGTCATGGTGAGGACGGTCGTAATACCTGGAACACGACAGCGGTAGCAAATCCATCAAGTGTGACCACACAGACAAAGCATGTACCTATTAACTGCATGTAGACTGAAATATAATTTATTACTTAAAGGAATATATATGATGACAATATTTTGTATGATAATATTTAGATGACAATACGTTATAAAATTTATATGCATGTCATGCCTGTGTTTGTGCTAAACTGACTTAAATTAAATAAAGAGGCATTTTTATAATTTTTCTTGAACATTTTTTTAAATAATTTTTGTAACCTTAAGTTTTCTATGGCTCTAGTTAATATTATTATTTTTATTTTTTTTGTTAATAATTTTTTGTTAATAATAAAATAATACCTGTGTCGTATATTTTGTAAACATTAAAAAAATAAAATCAGTTTTTAAAGATTTAAGATTTATATTAGGCATTCAGACATACAATTCTCGGTCAATACTTAGATGATTTGAAGGTTAAGGTACGCCTTAAAAGTGTCATTTTGTTCAGAAAATTACGCTTTTAAGGCGTAACTTATCTTTAAATCTTACCTTTAAATCTTCTAAGTATTGACTCTGAATTCGGGCCATAGTATACAGTTGTGCAGTATGGCATATATATCTATAAATAAAAGAAAATGAATACTGAAAAAAGAATTGTACAGATATAACTAAACCCTTTCTTAAAGCATGGGGATTGGGTCACAGCGGAAGAATGTCCCTCGTTGGGTATGTTTAAGGTACATTTATATTGCAGTTAAAGTGTTTATTCTTGCATAATTAAATCCACAAGGATGTCCTTGACACTCTCCGGAAGATGTTCTGATATAACTCCAGCGAAACGTCGAGAATCGAATCTCTACACATCCATATGGTTCGTTTAAAATATCCATTTTTGAATTTATGTATATTATAGATGTCTCATAGAGACGAAACTGTGTTTTTATGGGAATCCAGCAAAACTATCATTTTTCGGTATTGAAACAAAAATTGATATTTTGAGTATGTTCAAATTTTTCAGAACAGTACTGGATTTTTGTCGCAAGGACATCATTAATCAATCAATGTGTATTATAGATGTCTCACAGAGACGAAACTGTATTTTTATGGGAAAGTAGGTACAGAAGTCTTTGTGTGTACATAGGACTTACGACCTATCGTACACTTCACATTACACAATGTAACGTTCCCCACTTCCACCCATGATACAATATACCATGTCTACTAATTTTTGAAACTTGTATATATATATTTAAATTATGCGCCACGTTTCACATCCTCCACGCGACTGGCACCAAAGCTTTTTCAATCCCCTTAAATGACCACAGATGTCGCTAATGAGACATTTATAGTTGATTTAGGAATTTGTTAGCAATATATTTTATCTGTGTAATGAAATTCATCAGAATTACTAGGATACGCCAGAAATATTATTTCAAATTTTTATTAAACTCCTTTTTTATATATTATATATTTTATGTATATTCCATCGTGGGTGGAAATGGCGAACGTTACATTGTGTAAAGTGGTCACTTAAGCTAGCCATACGATAGGTCGTAAACCCAAAGACTTCTATACCTATTTTCACATAAAAATACAGTTTCGTCTCTGTGAGACATCTATTATATACAATGACTGATTAATGATGTCCCTGAGACAAAAGTCCAGTACTGTTCTGAAAAATTTGAACATACTCAAAAAACCGTTTTTTGTCGAGATGATTATTACCAAAGAAATGTTTTTAGGCTACTTTTGTAATATTTTTTTAAAATATGATTAGTTTGAAATACAGACTAAACTGATTATTGGCTGAATTTTGGTCACATAATATTATTGCTATATAAATAAATGATGATTATGCAATAAAAACTTGTTTGTTTTATTAACTGGAGAAAATACTTCTAAAAAGAATGACAAATCTGAAAAATTTAGTATTTTTTTTTCCATACCAGTATCCCGGGATCCCGGTATTGAACATTTGGTATTAATACCGGTATTGAAAAAATCCGGTATTTGAAAGCCCTAATAGAGACGCAGAGTGATGAGTGATGATTAATATTGAGGCGCACTTAAGTAAAATATATGTGGGTGGTTATTTAATTTACCTAGAGCAACCCTGGCAGATGTAGCCTCGTGATTAATCCAGAAACTGACCCAGGACAACATGACAATGAGGATGCTGGGCAGGTACGTCTGGAAAACGAAGTATCCGATATTCCTCTGCAGACGAAAGCTAAGAGATAGACGTTGATAAATGCCAGTCGCCAGCTCTTCCTAAGAATAAAAGATAAAACACATGTATTAAACGTTACCTCTAAGACAAGGGGGGTTTCTGCGCGGGAAACCAAAAGACTGAGCAGGTTAATTCACCAAATGTGTAAGCGTGATATAATTCTTACAGTTACACAAACAATTCAATGTCATTTTTGAATCCCAATTATAACTTAATTTATTTTTATATATACCCGATATAATTTAATTAAACTTTTTGTATTGTATCTGTCTAATTTTTTTTTTTAATGTATTAATTTAATTGAACTCTAAATTATAAATTAATTATACTAATAAGTACCTATAGTTAAATTTTGTGTTTTAAAATGAAATATGTAACTTGCCCTAAAACAGGCCTGCCTAGTTGGGTAGTTTATAAATATGTTTTCAACATATTTTATTGTATTATTATATTTGTAATGTAGTGTAATAAATGATGCAATAAATGATTGTCTTTGATCGTTGTCTGTCCCCGTAACTTCGTGTAACGTCTGAAACTTCTTTATAGTAAAAACCTAACCCAAAAAAAAAAAGTTTTTATTATACTCCCTTTCTTTGTAAAATATAGCAACAATTAAAGACGAATTAAAACATATAACATAACACTAAACTTACAGGAATTTAATATATTTCTAAAATGTCAGATGTTTTGAGCTTTGATATGACACTTCATGCATTGAAGATTAAATTCTAAAAACATTTGTCAGGGAATTTAATCAAAATTTTGATAGATTCAATTATCAGCAATATCGTACCTTATGAATTTCCAGCGTCAAATGATTTAAAATAGTCAGAATCAGATTTAAGTAATGTATAATTCTTCAAAACTAAGCAGAAATCTAAAAGAAATAAATTATTATTCGATTTCTTCCCAAAAACCGAAGTGTTAAGGAAAATTCACCTTGATAATAAAATTGTCTTCAAATGTCAAATCATATCATTTATAGTGCTGCGATAATCAAAAATTTTCTCGATTTTCACTATTGAAAATTGCGATGAATTTGATGATGGCATTTCAGTCTCACAACTTTTTTTCGGTAGGAACTCGATGAAAACTTTGAATTTTTATTTGGTCTGATGATTTTTGGAATGCGCGCTAGCTTCTGATGCGGGACTGACAAAACTGTTGCGCGGCCGCGAACGCGCGCAGCTCAGAGGGATGTATTTGTTTCAATAATTACCTTTTTAAATAAATGTATATATAAATAAAACTGTGAGTAGGTACACTCCTTGAAAACCATCCAATTTGTTTTTTAATATTTTATGGATTTTATTTTGCAGCATTTTTACCGAATACATTTCAGATATTATCTTTCTATATAATTTTTAATATGCCTTAGTCATTCATAAATATTTATCATTACTGACATATTTCTAAATGTGGAGACATGTAATTGGCCATCTATATTGTATCAATGTTTTCTATGCTTTTTTTGTGCTGTTGGTCTTCCATAAACATTAAATAAATAAATAAATAAATATTACAAAAAAATAATTTGAACACATCCTACTTTGAATATAATGAAACGAATTAACTTATACTGTTTTGTATTTTGCTATTACTTTGTGGTTATTCATTATGAATATAATTAAACTAGTTAACTTTGTTTACACCACTAAAATTTTACACTGTTGATAAAAGTATATGTTTGCACATATTATTATGTATTTTATTGTAAAGTTTTTGTACATTTTAGCTTTTAAGGCCGTACTTACCAATTTTATACTGTTGTATTTTGCTATTACTTTGTGGTTATTTATTATGAATATAATTAAACAAAGTTAACTAGTTTAATTATATTCGAATTAACTTAGTTTATCACCACTTAATTTTTAGTAAAAACCAACCGGTTTCGGAACAACGTTCCTTCGTCAGGGTAAACTAATATTAAGTATACCCTGAAGAAGGAAATTTTCGAAACCGGTTGGTTTTTACCAAAAAAAAAATTTTACCAAAGATAAAATAAGTTAATTCGTTTCATTATATTTCTAATGAATAACCACAAAGTAATAGCAAAATACAATAGTACATCCTACTTTTTTAATGATCTATTTTTTGTTATTATGCTTACAAACACCAACGTTCTTTTGTACTACACCACACGTCTATATAGCTGATTAATTAAGCCAAACCTTTCTATCGTTCGTTTCGTATCCTATGATGGTGAATTGAGGAAGCTCTGCTTCTTCCACTCCTCGGACGGGTGTCTCCTTCCAGGACATGACCACGTCTAAAACAGTGTAGCCATCTAAAAAGAAACATGATTTTTTATTAAACAACTTCAAAAACCAGAATTCCTTGCTCCACCAGGGAGAAGCCCCGGAAGAAGAATACGCAGCACGCAATAAGAGAAAAGTGCGACGCGGGAATATCGCGAGGCAGGGCAGAAGCAAAAGACAGAGTAGGCGCCAGCGACAGCCAGACTGACGTTATAGTATCAAACTTGATTATTTTTTCTTTAGAGGTACACTATAGTAAGTAAGAAGGTAAGGATATTATGACATTTGAGCTCGGGGGATTTAGGCAGATAGCAGGTAATAGAGATACAAAAAATGTGTAAGTAAAACGTAGAATATACGGTATCACGTGATATTGTTAAACAGTGGCCAAAATAATTTGTTACTATAATGGCTTGATTATTTATAGAGTTTCAAAGTTCCTGGAGGAAGAAATGACCCGCGAATAAAAGTGTACACTACTGTCCCGTTAACCATATTAAAAAGCAGGTTTCTTTTTTTTTTACGTTTTACTTAGGTATACATTTTTGTTCCTGTATTACCTGTTATCTGCCAAAATCCCTCGAACTTAAATGTCATCATTTAAACCTTCTTACTTAGGCACTATAGTGTACATCTACAGAAAATATTTCAAGTTTGATACTATAGCTAAGTGTGGCGGTCGCTGGCTCTAAGTCCAACACTGGAGAAATCGCTTAGACAGCGTCGTATTTGCCACCGATCGGCCCGGATGGTACATATCGTACCTATACCTACCATCCGGACTACCGGGTACACCATCAAAAGGTATAAAATGGAAACGTGGCAATTCGATTTCAGGTCCACTATAAGAAGACGCCAGCAGATTAGCACAAAATAATCAATGGGGCTAAGCGTATGCAGACACGCAGGCGACGCAGCACAGCGCAGCGCAAGTCAGAGCGGATTTTGTAAAGTATGGAAGTGCGTATGCTACGGCGCATGTGCGCGAAGTACAGACACACGTCTGTCCTGCTCTGCGGCCTGCTGTAGTGACTAGGGAATGCAATCCCGATCCCGCGAGATCTCGAGGCATTTTACGAGACCAATCCCGAACCGAAAAATCGGATGAGATTATCGGGATTATCGGGATTGATTAGCATTTTTTATGTTTTGTATGTTTAATTGTATAAGTCTATAGAGCTTTTAGTAAGTACTTAAAACTTATGTTCACGTCACATTTAAATAATGAAAATAGCTTTGAATAATATTTGCTATATTTTATCAACCATAGTAATAAAAACTACGAATAGTTAGTAGTTTTTACTCTACTACATTGACTAATTGATGCTTGGAAAAACGCCTACAAAAACTGTAATGCAATGATTAATAATGAACATTTTATTAAAATTGCTGATATAAAAATGCAAGGCGTTGTCATTAATTGCTATTCAGCTCTATAAACAAAAAAACACAAAAGTATTCGGGATCCCGATCCGTAGGGATCCCGTGGGTTTGGAAATTCTAATCTTGAGGGATCCCGAAAGGGCAATCCCGACGCGGGATTGCATTCCCTAGTAGTGACCGCATAGATTTCTGCACGACGCGACGCGTGCGCGTCTAGACGTATTACTTGATATTGCGAACACAGTTGTATGGAGGTCAGGGTCTGAAGGTGGCAGAAGAGGAATGAAAGTTGACTGATTGCAGTAGAATGTGAATGTAAATATAGATATCACAAATTAGGCCACAGAAATGACGGAGAAGATTATTAAATAAGACCGAAGTGAACCTTGTTTATATAATGCAAGTCATCCGGACTTTTCAAAAAAGACATAAGAATCTTTTTTCAAGTAGGTACATACCTAATCACTTTTCAAATAGATTTTTTATGATTTGCCAGACTGTAAAGTAACAACAACTCGTTGATTCGATAGTCTGATTCTCTCTTCAGTGTCTGAACTCATTTTGCTGGTCAACTCGTGAGCTGTCCGCGCTTAGCACCAGCCAGCATCCGTGTTACTGCTGTGCCCTAGCACACGCTAGTTGCCTGCGCCTGCACTGACTGCCCTGTCTCAAAAATTCTGTCCTGAGCTTCGCTGCGTCGCCTGCACGTCAGTATACGCTTAGCCTGACAGCCGATGCTTTCTGCCAATCTATACCTATAAAACTCAATGCCTGTCTGTTCCCTATACAAATCTACACCATTTGTCCAATTCCACTCAAATTTTGCATACTTATGCTTTAGGACCCGGCGGATAACATCGGCGACATTTCCCTCCTCCCCTTTTACCCCTTCCCCTCCCATGATATATTTTCAAAACAAATCTGTACCGTTCTACCGATCGGACTGAAAATTTGGAAACTTATTGAAACAAGTGAAACGCCGGGTACGAATAGCTAGTTTAAATTATATTTTGTGATTTGGTAGTTTTCATTTTATGTCGTTTAAAGGAATAAGCTTGATTCTTGATGAAAATAATGTTTTAAAACTTGAAATTTATTATTATCTGAATTGCAATAAGAGCGTCGCAATTTTGCTATTTTTATGGTATCAAGCGTGAGAAGATATTTGACCGTAATTTATATCGCCGGAGGTAGAGTTATTATTATATATATACCTATTAAACTCAATGTCTGTCTGTCTCTGACAGATAGACATTGAGTTTTATAGGGCAGATCTGACCCAAATTTTGCATATTAATTCTTTAGGACGTGGCGGAAAACATGGTCCATATTTCCCCCTATCCCTTTGCCCCACCCCCTACTCTGATATTATTTCTGTACAAATTTATACAATTTGTCCCCCTAACCCACCGTTATAAATTATAAATAAAAAGAAATGCTATTCAATTATTTTTTTTGAAGATATAGAAACAAGCGGTATAGGCGGTCCTAATACGATTTTAAGAGCTGAGATGTTAGTATTAAATATATCAATGTCGTTGATGTGGTCTTCCAGGCTTTACGTGCTCGCTGGAGTCCTGTGCCTAAGAGATTCTACTTCTGGATCTGGGTACATGGAAGAGCACGAACTGTCGGGTTCGCCTAGATGGAGAGGATCGTGGAGAGAAACCAGTCAGTATGTCCGTGAAGTAACTTGAAGAGTAGGTAATATTTATTCAACTCGTGCTCTTCAATATTCCAGGTTTGTTGTTGTGGAAGTCCGTTGCTTTCATATATGAGTCATATCATTAAGAAACAAAACGGCGGATTTAGTCATTTAATCAGAAAATTTAAATCGAAATCTTGCATGAGTTATTCTTTTCGAAACGTATCTAATAAATGTACCTATATCTAAATCAGAAGAACAGGAGTATATCTGCAAAATCGATTATAACCTACATACTTACAAACAGCTTAACTGTTTAACAGTGTGGTTTCGTGATTTCTTGGTAACGGCAAAAAAATCATTATTCTCCGTAACTTGAGTCTAGAGACCTGCAATAGGAGGTGATACTATCTTAGTCTACCGTGTATAGTAATATGTTATACATACAGCTTTCAATTTCCACCGTACAGTTTTGCGCGTCGAGTGGATAGTAGTGAAGATCCATCATGCAGGCCAGCGTGGTGGTAAATCTCATTCCGTAGGTAATACTTCCGTCTCCGCCCAGTCGAACCAGCTTATTCCTCTCCGTCACATCGTGGAGAAAACTAAAAAAACAATTAAAATGTTACTTTATTGTAAAACACTCAAAGTTGTTGTTTTATATTTCAAATGGATCAGTTAATTTCTGCTAATGCTAATGCTAATGTAGCATTTATAGCAATTTCTTCCAACAAATTAGGCTCTTTTTTTACAGCGTTAACTTTGTGGTTGGACATACTGCGTTTACCTACATCTTAAAGAATATCGGTATCGAATCCGCTAGACGTAAAGTTACTCCGAGTGGTTTAAACAAAAATTTTAATTTATTAAATTAAAATAATTAATAACATTTATTAATCAAATCGATTAAAATCAATAAAAAAAAATCGTTACCTAACTGTGTAGCGATGCAAAGTCTCTTACCCGAAGTATTAGCAATACAATAAAATTATTAGAAATACAATAAACGTCAACAATACACGTATTTTCGCAATACACGTGATCTCCGGGGTGTATTATATATTTAATTATTTTTAGTAGTCTAGTATTATTAAATTTAAAAAAATATTATTAGTCCGTACAAGCGTTAGAAAAAGAATCGATACCACATTCGTATGTCTATACTATCTATCCAGTGCGTCCCATCTATCGTGGGCCCCGAAGAAACTTCGGTGGCGTTACGCCACTGTTTTTGACGCTCAAGTTTTTATTTTTTTAAATTTACTAAAACTATGTAGTGATATAGTTTCTTAAATTAAAAGGATTTCTATCATTTTCACAATGGAGAACAACAAATTTATAATATAAACTCCATAATAGAAAAAATATAAAAGTCATGGCTTAAGTTAAGCCAAGTACTTATTCTATTTTGGGAGGTTAATACCTACTAAATAACTCCAAAATATTAATTTCTTAAACGCCAACATTAACAAAGTATCTCTATTTTATGGGAAATAAATTTAGCGGTGACATTTAATAATAGTAAACAGAATAAAAGTAAAAGCGAAATTTTTATTCTCATTCATGAATTTCATTCTAAATTTTATGAGTACTTATTCATAAAACCATATTTATGGCCCGATAAAATTGAATTTCCTATAAAAATCCGACACCACCAATCGTTTCATAATAAATAAATTGAATTCTGCAGAAAACGTTGCATTTGAAAACCGTGGAAAACTGTTTCGTATAAAAAATAATAATGATTTAACGATTCTGCTACTGATTTTGCTTCTGCTGTTGTCACTGTTTCTTTTAGATAGATCGTATGGAACGAATGAAATTTAATCTTGCAATGTTACAACCTCTTTGTTACATTGCAAGATTCAATTTTGTTTGTTGAGGGATATATCATATATGATATAGATATATCCCTGTACAAACGTATATCCATGAAAACTGTATACAGCAGCAAAGAGAAGAAAATTCGTAACAATGTGGGTCCCATGATGGATCCTTGGCTCACTCCACATTCCACTTATAAAGCAGATGTCTGTCTGCCATCAAATTGGACAGCGTAGTTATTGTCATACCCATTGTCCAATAATTTTTATATAACGAGCGGCGGATGTAATAGATAAGTATAACACAAAAATACGAAGCGTAAAATTAAACTGTTGGTAAAATTAGCCGTATAACTGAAAAAAAAATAAGCGTACATATCAACTAGATTGATACAGCTTGAATCTCCGTCTCATACTAATTTCTTAAGAAATTCATTTAAATATTGTCCATTGGGTTTTGGACGGAGTGGCCACTGAATTGATCAAAATGTATTAACCATTCCGAGACAAGTGCTGTAGAAATTTTCCTTAACAGATGAAATAAATTGTGTTTCCTGAGTGCAGACGTGTTCTAAGAAGTTTAGGAGAATTCAATAGCACCCAACTCTGTACATATACAGCACCACATTTGTGCATCCAATTTTAACTTAAGGGGGTATTCTAGTCTAGAAATTTTCATTCTAGTATTTCGAAATTGTTATTATAAAAAAATAAATCTCGAAATTATTTTTTTCAAGATGGCGTTCATGATATCTTAAGTTTTACTAAACCGATTTATTTGAATTTTTGTGCGAACCTTCTCTTTACATCCCTCTATGTTGCTTAGCAGATTAAAGTAAAAAATTAAATTTTTATTGTTTTTAAAAAATTTGAAACTCTTAAAAAAAGTGAATTTTTTTTCATACGGTCGCCATTTTGTTGAAAAAAAAATTTGACATCTCCGAGGTTGGGGCGATAGCGACATCGTTACTGATTAAGAATCTGTTAGATTTTTTGCTTCAAATGACCAGAAGGGTTGAAATCATGCACGTCAGGATCTCCTTTTTTTTGGTCCCCGCAAAAAAATTCAAAACTGGAAACTTTCCGAGTTTTGAATTTTTTTTTAATTTTTGTGATATTCTTAAAATATAAATAAACGAATGATAAAAAAAATAGACTAATTATATTATTTGTTTCTTTTTTACAGTGCTCAAAAAAACGCCCGAGATCCGTGCCTCTCGACAAGAATACCCCCTTAATAAAATATCTCGAATTCGCGTGTCACGAAATATTACTAATCTTCTTCATCTGCTTTATGAACTATCTTTTTGTCATCGGCATTTTACCAATGTTCTTAGCCTTAGTTTCAACGCCGTTCAGAATCTTCTGTGTATCGTTTTCTGGGGTATTCTGCCGTGTATATGTGACCTCTCTGGCTGAAGTTTCGGATCCCATTGCTGTCTATCAGCCCTGATGATGGACCCTGCAATGGGATCCAAAGCGTCAGCCAGAGAGGTCACATGTACACGGCAGAATATCCCAAAAAACTCTACACAGAAAGCATTTTGCCACTTTCTAAGGTTACGAAGCCAATATAACTTCGTTCTACACACGCCTGTGTTGCCTTCTACTGAGTTGTATAAAAAAATGTGTCTAAAGTATGGAGCTTTGCTTCGTTAGATAGTTGTTATTATTTATCTTGATTTAAGGCCCTTGTAAGGCCCAGAGCTCGACTCAATAGAGCAGCAGGGGGTATGTTATATGATTTGAGAAAAGATACATAGGCAGATATAAGATATCCAACCTAACTAACCAACATCCTTTTTTTAAATATATGATAGCTTTTGTAGGTGTACTTTTTTATGTTCAGGAAGAGAATAATATAAAATTCAATTCTTCTTAGATTTTCAGTGTCATTCTAAAGATGTATTTAGTATGAAACGTTCTAAAGATCCTGCAATATGGTCTAAATTTCATCCAGAGAAACTACTATATAGACTTGAAAACACAAAGTCAGAAAACGAAAAGAAAAAAAACAAAAGTCAGAAAATTTGAGACAGCTTACCTGTTTTTATCATTTGCGAAAAATGTATCAGGAACCCATATCTTCTCGGCGAAATCTCCAGATAATGTTAGGACCTCTTCCTCAGAACTGAATGCCAGGCGTTCGTCCTTCCAGTACTGGTTAAGGTACATGGTTATCGTATAATCCTTAAACAAATTAAAAACAATCCTTTTCATACAGAGCTTATAGAAAATCAATGTGATTTTTATTCACACAAATTTTCGTTTGGACGTAGGTATGTAAGTATCAAAACTTATTTTTTATTTTCAAGTGTATTGTCTATTTTAATATAGGTTTAGTATTAGGTGTCTATATTAAAGAACTAACTAAATATCTTATAGTTTATGACAATTAATTGAAATAATATTCATTTACTTATTAGTATTGAATATATTATCTTCTATTTTCTTAAAAACATTTTGGGAATGGTGTTTTTAATATTTCATAAATACTGTAATAAATTTGCACAATAGCACTGAAACTTCGCTGCGTATGTTTTTGAAATGAAAAAAAAAAGCATTAGAAACAGGAATATCAATTAATCTGTTATATTTACTTATATTCAAAAAATATTTTAAACATATAGCAATATTAAAAAATATTAAAAAAATATTTTTTTAATTTATAAGGTCAATTATGTGATTAATAATCACCGAATGATGCATTTTACCAGAAGATTTAATACGCGTTATTTCGGACTAATGAGGTAGTCCAAACATACAATTTATTCATCTTTTTAGGAAAAGTTAGCAGCAAATGTTAAATTAACATACATAAGATAAAAATTAGTAAATTATGCCAATTATGAACTCTCCACTGATGATTGTTAATGATATTAGCAAAGTATGACAATGTGAGATAATTGATGGTTTCATAATATATTGAGAATGCGTGAGAAGGGCGGAGTGGGACGTAGGATTAGGATCACAGAACATGTTAGGATAAAGGAACGGAGGATGGGAGATTGGGGATTGATTTTCCATGAAAATTCCGGCGCTGGTCAAAACGCGTGGGGAAACGGATCGTTGATCATACAGCGCTCTCAATTCTGCTCTTGTGTTCTGTGTAGACTGGGTTCCATACCTGATAAGCATATTCCAAAATACTACGAACGTATGAAAATCCGATGTTAGTTTTCTTACTGGACATTTGGACTGCTCACTTTAACTGTATCGTTATTTAAAATGATTATCCACATTGTATATACATACTGGCACAAACACGAAAGTACATTTTGAGAGATTACACAGGTCGACATTGTTTTCGTTGTTCCATTTTGAGTATAGTTTTTTGAGTTGAGAATTTTGATTATAGTCTTCACTAATGATTCACTGATTACGAATATGACTTAGTTTTTCTCCATCACATCAATATTTTTGACAAATTCAGTTTTTTATTACTTTCTGATTTATATGTGTCTAAACACCGTATTTCTTATTATTATTTGTATTGAATATATGTAATCTTAGGTATACTTTCTTAAAAACATGTTCAGAATGGTATTTTTAATGTTCCATAAATACTTAATAATATTGTTATAAATAAAATAGTGGAAAAACAATGATTAATGTCATTAACATCACAGTTTTTTCCGGTTAATATATATGTGTTTTAGTGAAAAAATCGATGTTTATTAACATTAAAATCATGAGAGGTAGAAAGAATACTAATATATTTTGTTTTATTTATGGTGGCTTTACACTGCGTTAATATCGCAAAAATGTGACAGATTTTGTGAAAAGAGCTTACCACGCTTATTATGGAATGAAACTGGTGATTAATATTATACATGAGCTCCATACATAGTTTTCCCAACTTGTGTTGAACAAATGAGCCAGTAGACAAATAGTAAAAGAAACTATATGCCTTTTGGCACCAAAAAACCATGGTGATGTCTGCTATTTTTACCCTTATAATATTAAGCCATATTATAAGGGTAAAAACTAAATATGCCATCGACTTTAGAATGGTTGATTTATTTAAAATTAGTTCTCAAACACAAAACAACCTTCAAAAAGTTTTCATTTGTCAATCCTTGTTATTAACAGGTATGGATGGATGGATACAATATGGATTTAATACTTATTATATTATATAAACTTTTATTATATTTTACTTTTATAGAGGAGAAGTTAATAAATATATAGTATTATATCATTGTAAGGGTACTTCTATATCCGAAAAATAATTATATAAAACAAAAAATATAAACGAAAATAAGGAAACCATAAAAATGTGTCTAATTAAATCTCTTGTTTTTTCTCATAAATATGCCTTAATGGACTGCAAATATGGACATTGAGAGCAAGTGAAGGAAGGAAACATTGAAATGTGATACTGAAGGCGAATGCTTAGAATCCCCTGGACCTCAATGCAATCTGGGACCCGTCCTCCGAGTCTTCGGACACACCGTGCCTGTTGGAACAGCTGTCCAACTACTTCAACACCTGTCCAAAATGAGGACTACGGAGGAATCTGGAGGAAAATCTAGAGCTACAGCAGGTCTTAACTCGGAGATAATGATCCTCAGTAATGTGAAAACCACTGGAGAAAAAACAGCTCCTGTTAAGAGGAGATGACAAATTGCAGCTTCTAGTTAACAATTGGTTAAATAAACTCGCGGTGGACGACTTTTAGAAACGAAATTTTAAAGCTCGTGAACAGAAATAAATACAGGGTGCAGCAGAGCTAGTCTACAATACTTTACAGGTGGATTCTTGCAGTTAAGGAGATATACGACATCAAAGTTTGCATTTTTTTCAAAATAATTCCGACGTAATTTTTGAAAAACGTCATCACAGTAACTTTCAACTAATATGAAAAATTCATTCCCTTTAATGCAAGTCAAATAAAATGGTAAAAACCTTCTAATTCTAATTGGAAAATTTCAGGGTTTTTATTATTTTATTTAACTTTTATTGAAACGAATGAATTTTTCGTAATCTATGTAAGTTAATGTAATGCTAGTTCAACGTTTTAAAAAAAATAAGTCAAAAATATTGAAAAAAATTGAAACTTTGATGTTGCATAACTCCATAACTATTGATCATGATTGCTTGAACATTTTAGACTTATGATAAAGACAGGAATCCACCTGTAAAGTATTGTGGACTAGCTCTGTTACACCCTGTATTAATAATATAAGTATAGGAGATTCATGTACAAACTAACTAACTAACTAACTAACCATCACGCCGTTTCCCTGCAGGGGTAGGCAGAGAGGATTGAACGCCACACTCTTCTATCCTGGCACACCACTTTTGCTTCGGCCACATTCATACATCTTCTCATACACGTTCTACGATTGTTGCGGCTTTTTTCATGTACATGTATTTCAAAAATATTTCCTACGGATTGTCGAATTGTTTCCGAAATTTAAGGACTGTGAATTTTGAAAGTTGTTACTGTGAATGTAAATAAATGTAAACTGACTGCGAATACGTCAGCCAAATTACGTTGGTGAAATAAAATCAATATTGGAAGAGGAAAATTGTAATCGCGCGGAGTTCTCCAACGGGAAAACTTTTACTGGTGGCGCTTAGACGTCTTAAAAAAGTGTGAAAAATGTAGGATATAGTGTAATTTGGTTTTAAAAATATATATTTTATTTATTTGATATTGGTGCAAAACAGTACATGTGTAGAGGGTTATTTGGAAAACATTAATAACCTCGCAGGACTATATTCCTGTCTTGCTTATGAGTCAAAAATGTTAAACCAAATATGACCTAATATATCAATAGTTATGCAATATCAAAGTCTGCATTTTTTCCAATACTTCTGGCTTTTTTACAAAACGTTGAACTTTTATTACAGTAAGTAAAAGTCATTCTTTTCAATACAAGTTAAATAAAATGATAGAAACCCTGAAGAAATTCCAATTGGAAGGTTTTTATTATTTCATTTGACTTGTATTAAAGAAAATATTTTTTTCATATTCGATATAAGTTACTGTATTAATATTCCAACGTTTTAAAAAAAATAAGTCGGAAATATTGAAAAAAAAATGACATCTTGAATGTCGCATATCTCCATAACTATGAATATTAGGTCATGGTTGCTTGAACATTTTCGACTTATAATTAAAGCGGGAATATGGTCCTGCGAGGTTATTAATGTTTTCCAAATAACCCTCTTTATACATAAATCCAATTTATTGTCAAGATAAATTATAGTTTTCTCACAGAGATAAATTATATGTGAAAGTATGTCTTTTAGGGCTTACGATCTGTTAGTGATCACTTTACACAATTTAACGTACATCAAGTCTACCCGTGATAATTGTGTCCTTAAAAAATTTAACATACTCAAAAATATTGTCAATTTATTTAGTTGGTCCTGTTAACGGTTGCATATATTTGGTTGGATATATTTTCACCGTTTTTTTAGTATTTTTAAAATCATTTATTTGTTAATGAAAGAATAATTTTAACTAAATTTTGTTCAGTTACTCTCGGGAATCCTGAGGAGGATATAAGTCACTCCACCCTATATCTTCCAGATATCTCGCCCTCTTTTTGACTGAACCAAATTTTCCCAAGCTTCTGAAATTGGTCTTGTGTGAATTCGGTGATTCACACAGACTAACCACCGAGGTCTTCCTATTTTAATAAACAGATCCTTGAGACACAGATTACATTGTTATCGTACCTACGCCAAAAAATTATAAAACCGCCTAAAACATTCGCCTTAAAATTTTCCTTTCGAAAAAATTAGCGCAGAAAAAACCTCATGCAAAATGAATTACGGAATCGGATCTAATAATTGAATAACCAAAAAATTGCCCCATGGAATGATTCAGTTTTTTAATAACGAAATGAAGAATTTTATAAATGAAAACCCAACTTGGGTTTTAGACAGATACTACAAAATATTATAGAAAGTCGTACAAGATGTGGAGGAGACCATACCGTAATCTGCGGACAGCTTTATATTAAATAAAATTTGTAGCAAAACGAAATTTGCCACCTACTTGGCCCTAACCACACGTCTGCCTTTTATCCCTGAGACTAACATAACATACATATTGGATATGTGCGTGGTCATATACTCGGACGTCTACCCACCAAAAATATTTTTTGACTTTTTTGTACACAAATTTTAAAAATATATATTTTGACTTTTTTCATGTAAAGCCAAACTTCAAACACCTCTCCTGTAAATTTTATTTTTATAGATATCTTAGTTTACGTAGGTTCATATGACATTTTAATAATCACTTAGCTGCGAGTGTATTAAAAATAATACATATGTTGTCCAACAGACATAAATAGTTCATTTTAAAAAACTGACAAACATTGTATTAATCACATTGATTGTTTTTAAATATCTATCGGTTTCACCATCACTCTATCTCCATCGAAACCGACACACAATTACTTCCATAAATTAAATTTGCAAATAATTCAAATATTAGGGGGAGAGTGTGGCCTCATTTGTAGTGAAGAAGAAGGGTAGCGTTTGACAGTGAGTGGTTTTAATCTTGTGTACCAACAAAGCAATAATTTTGTATTATTTTTTAGGTTAGTAAAGAAAAGTCTGTTTAAAAAATTATTCTAAAATGGCTCCCAAATACTTGACTTGAATGGAAGACTTGACCATACACAAGAAAATAATAAAAATGAGTAATAAACGAATTTTAATTTTTTTATCAACTGTGATTATAGTTGAACAATATTTCATCTCAAATACCTATTTTTTAAATAGTACTCTCATTTCGATGGTTTGACTTTCTGATTTATTTAAGTTTTTATGTTGTTGTTTAGAGTAAAACAACATAAATCAAGCATTGCAATATTTAAATGTACTGAAATGATTATTTTTACAACATTCGTCACTAACTCAAACCAGAAAAAATTGTTGTAGAAAGCCTGTACATCTATAAACAACATAATTTGTTTTCTTAATTTTTTCTCCTTACTTAAAATAAAACATTTGGTATCTTATAACCAATTTTAATACATCAACAAACGCTCTAAAATGTCAATATTCAAAAAACAATTACAGTAGAAAACACACAAAGAATTATTAAAGTCTCACTGTTTTGAGATTACTCATGTATACTATTAACCGGTATATAATTTGGTT